>JAQFZK010000597.1:0-10247 GCA_034695905.1 Fridericia nemoralis | reverse complement strand
CAGCGGACGAAAAACACCTCACGAGCGGGGGAGGTAGCAGCGGAAGAAAATACCTCTTGATGAGCAGGGGTAGCATCTCACAAGCGGGGGGTAGGTAGAGGCGGACGAAACATTCTCTTACATTTGCTCAATTCTCAAACAATAACATGACATTTTACCAGAATACATCATACTAAATAGTAAAATACATCCAAAAAAATCACAGTCTTAGAGGGGGGGGGGGGCGATCGCCCCAATCCCCCTGCATCAAACACTGGTTAGACCCTACGATAAAACGGCACTATTCACAATTTATCGTTCGAAAGGGCGATTACTATTAGCATCCTAGTATCATAGATAGCGGACCAGTTTCTTACCCGCAACTCATTTTACGTGACACCGCCCTTACATTTTGTTATTCTGAGTTCGTTTTCTTGTTCATCTTCAGTTTATTAAGCTGTTCCTATAATTCACATTTAATTTATCACGTTTATGTTTAGATTTTATATTTATCTTTCGATGGTAGATATCTCTAGTTTCTTTCTTATTCACGGACGGATTTAAAAAGTTTTAGCGGGGCAAGCCTTCAGCGTGGCTGTGAGAGAACCCATTTTCCCCACACTTTAGCCTACACAAAAAATGCAGCTTATGTATGAGACAAATCACAAATTTCTGATGACGGGCCCCCATCTTAGATGTTTTCATTCGATTATTTTTGTTCTTTCCTTTCCTTGTAGCATTTCATGACTTTTTCAAAACGTAGGCCTAAACTTACATAACTGTTAGATCGTAATAGATCGTTAGCTGGATCGTTAATATATCAGAATCTCCTCTAAACTGATTCAACACACAAGTTATGTGTTGCATCCTCCGCAAAAATTTCGAACTTTTTTCTCTCCAAAATGTACACAAAAGGAATAAATTTATTTTACACCTCATATTTTGTTAGCAATATTGGCAGATGAAAGTAGGCCTAAACCTAATTTTATTGCATCTTATGTATATGTTTTAACGTTTATTTGATTCTTACATTTAAAATGATTTCTGCGTTTTATTTTGCTAGCGGTTAGTGGTCGCACTTTCAAAATTCCGATAAATAAAGTAAATAAAGATATTATTTGCAAATAAATAATGGTTTTAATTTATCATTTAATTTGTACAAGTTGCACAACTTGGTAGTGTAGCCCTAATCAGGGCCTATCTATCGACCAGGGTATAATTTGATTTTCCTAAGGTCGGGAAACTGCACATCTACCACTGTAAGATACTGACTCAGTCTGACTGACATAAGTGACGCATGCAGTAAACCGGAGACATCCTACACAGTACACTACATTCTAAATTCTAAGAAACTTCACATTTACCCCCACCAAATATGTAATAAACGTAATGAAAAGAAAGAGCTTCACTCGATGTATATAAAACGTCCTGAACGGTCAAGACTGCCGTTCAGTTATCTCCGATAACATTACGTCGCAAATATATAAATTACATCGCAAATATAATCTAAGATTTGATCTTGATGAAATATAATTCATCTCGGTAGATGATGAATATATATATATATATATATATATATTTATATATATTCATCATCTACCGAGATGAATTTTAATTTATGTAATTTTAATGCAATGTTTGATATGTTACATTTAGAATGTAATTGCACACTTACTATATTTATTGTGATTGTAAGGGATTCATCAACAGTATGCGATGTTTGATTGTAAATTGCCATCATAACTGGACAAGGTTATCTCATCTTAATTCCTAGCAGCCATGTCCCACGCAAGTGGAAGCAGCCACAGCGGTGGCAGCCGGAAACATACCGAAGTACTCCAGGGAGATGAATTTGCATATCAAACTCGCATGGTGGTCTATAACTTTCTGGGTTTGGTACCGTCGACGCCGAGCCGCGGTGGCGACGAAGACCGGCGAATGACTCCGGATGAACTCGTCGGCTCCCAACACTCAGATATCGGCGCTCATTCCAGCGGCGGAGGCGGCGGAGACTTCCATACAAAGCTGTTGCCTTGGAGTGAAGATTTGAACACTTTGCCGAGTGTGACTTTATTTGATCGACTGGGTGACTCGGAACGTTTGTTGGAAATTTCATCGGCAATGAGACGCGAGTTACAAGAGAAAGTCGGCGCACGTGAGCCAACTTCTCACCCTGACGGCCATCAGTCGGCTCACAACATGTCGTCATCAGAGCAGACAGAGAGTGATGAAGCTCATCGAATGTTGGTGAGTGAAATGAAGAATAGAACACGAGGTCAGATTGATGAAGACATGCATGCAGTGACGATTATCCAGAAGAAGAACAAAGTCAAGTGTTTGTCTGAGCTCACCGGCTGTGAGATTGACAGCGGAGGACGAAGGAGTGTTTTGTATCCAGTGCCTGAGTTATTACAAGTGCCTTCGAGTTGCTATACAGGTCAGTCGGACAGTGCTACGACTAGTCAAGCGTATGTCAAAAAAGCAAAACCGGGTCCTCCTTCGTACAGCAGATCACAAAGTTCATCCTCATCGGTCATCAGATCACCAAATTCTTCTTCATCATCATCAGAAATTGTCTTAGCTGGGACTGGTATGGGTTCTGGCCCTGCGGCATTCATGCTGTCAAATGGAAACACGTTGAATGAAGTGCAAGCAGATGGCGAGCTTACAAGAATCAAACACAGATCTCCGGAACCGGGCAAGATTGATTCTGGCGAAGCTGCTCAGAGAGCTGGTGTCGAAAGAATGAGCTCTCGCGAGGCAAATGTGTCGCATGGCACGACGGACAATGGGTGGGATGACAGTGAGAGTGATGCGGGGATGAATGTAGATCGTCAGACAAGCAGTGTGTCGGGTGGGGGTGCGTCGCGTAGGAGTACGTACGTTGACATTCAGGATGTCGATGACATAGAGAAACTCATCGCATCAAAAGCCTTGCCGCCGATGAGTCTTCCGCTCAAGAGGGAAATATCTCGGGCTGTTGCAGAGCTAGATGAGAAATACGGAATTGGTATGGATGGCTTTCATTGTGTGATATAGTTCTCTTTTGTACACCTTGATAGTTATAAGAAAAGTTTCACTATGAAACATAATGGTTTTCATTATTTAATAGTATTTATTTTTAGTAACTGTGTCTCTATAACAGATAAATACTTTGTGTAAGCTATTGAAGGCAAGTAAGCAATGGTGTTATTATACAGCATAACCGTTTTGTATTTAGAACCTTTTTAGTTATGATTTTCTGCAACAACATTGACTTTATTTTATATACTATGAAATTTTTAGCAGCGGCATAGCAAACATGGGACATATAGTTTATTTTGTAATAATAATAATATATCTTATTTGAAAATGTATCCACTTCTAAGTTCTATGCATCAGTAAACGTTTTCTAACATGTTTATTACAAAATGTATTAAAAGTTAACGTACAGCAGGCATTTCATTATTGAAATTAAATGCTTTAATTAGTTGAAAAATGTGTTTCTTTTATGTTTTTATTTTCGATTGTTCTTGCAAAATCAAATTGTTACATTTAATTATTAGAAAACACTTAAAGGTACTACATTTTATAATTTACAACAAAGTTTTATAAACAACGAAACTATTATTGAAAACATTAGTGTTCAGTATTTTGTGTTGTTCACCTGAATGTCTTGTCGTCTTGACATCAGACGACGCGGATGGCCTACCTCCCCACACAGTGACCACGATGTCGACACCGGAGAGTGACGTGGCTGACAGCCTGCGAGTGATCGGGGACCGTGTGCAGGAAGAGTACGGGGAACAGCTGGACGAGATCATCAATGAACTCATGCAGGGGATGCCACGACGCGCGATCACCTACGAGAACATACAGTCGACGTCATTGCGCCTGTTGCAACACACGCATCACGGCTGGACTAAGGTCTGATTAAGTGTTTATTAATTTCATTAGATACAGGGAATACTTAGAATTTAGATACAGAAAATACTAAATATTAGATGTCCAAATGTTGTAAAAATGTGACTAGATGATATAATCAGAGTATAACTAAGTATTCTGTCAATGCTATTTAATGCTGAACTAGAACTGTGGTCAAGTGTTTTATTAATTACTGGTATAAATTAAAGTAAAGTAAGTAAACTTTTGTGCCGCGCGTGCCTCTGAAAAAATCTCACAGGCATACCGGTGTGGTTTCATACGAATACACTCGAAGACATCAGTAGTAGTAACCAACTGAGCAGCGAGCAATTCTCCGCTTTAAGCAGTGAGCAGATGAGCCCCGCCTAAGGGTCTTACTCAATAACACAGCCGCATTGTGAGTTGAATCACGAATTGCCAGATTGACGAATAAATATTGTCCAATGCCCTACTAACTGAGCTATCGAGTCCTGCCCGATACTGAATACAACTATACACAGATCAGTGATAAACTACATTATGACGAATATTACTAAACACACAACAAGACTGGAATAAATAAAGTAAAACAACTTGTTGTAATAGTTGTACTAAATAGACATCATGAGCAAGACTTAAAATATGACGAGTTTTCTAACATTGATAGTTGACATGTATCCTGGCTGGACCAAAGTATGACTACTCGGTCTGTCGGTAATACTCTGCATATAGCGTGACTGGACTAAAGAATGACTAATGAAGTGTTCTGACTAAGTGTTCTACTTGTTGTATTATATCATGCATAATGGCTGGACTAAATTTGATCTATAGTACTACAAGGGGTGCTAGTAGTGGAGCAAATTAATATCTGGTTTATTTCTTCGTAATTGTTTGGTAGATCTAACCTCTACGCTGCTTGAAAAGTTTTCTTGTGCAAAGTTTCATGTATAATATAAATGTTTACTTGAAGTGAATTTGACAGTTACCGAGTTATCGAGTTATAATTGACTGAAATGCATTATTGGTGTACACTGTTATTTTTGAAAAACTTGTTGTTTAGTAAATATTCTCAGCATAATTTATAATACAAAAAATAAATAAAAAGCTCAAAATGTCTTTGTAAATAATGAAATAACTTCTTTATTTAGGCCTACATCTTTCACTAGTTAGAAGCATCCTTCTTGCCATGCTCACGCCATGCATACTTCATACCTGTTGATTGCCAGGTGGCGCTAATGATGGTGCTTGGACAGCGCCTGGTGACCGGTCTGTTGAAGCAAGGCTACTCCGGTGTGGGACAGGTTGCTGAGTACACAGCCCTAATGATAGAGAACCACACGGCGGACTTCATCATTAACAACGGCGGATGGGTACGCTGCACTCATTCTATCACTTTACAGAAATATCTGCCAATCCCTACTATTGTTTTGTCTTTTGTAGGTTGAAATTATTGTTCTGTTGATTGAAAATTGAACAAAACAATGCAGAATAAAATAAATACATATGAGTAGTAGTGTAACTGGGGTATGATGAAAATGTGTTGGCTAGACTGTGTAACTTATGAATACGTTTAGAAGTACTGCTGTAAGAATTCACTTTTTGATATTAAATAAGGAATACTGGAGTTGGCAAGTCATTTACTAGAGGATCCAGCAGTGAGTCACATCTGTGTCTGTTGAAAAGTAACTTAATTGGAAAAATGCCTCTTTATTGCCTTTAGGTGTGATAAATCTTTGTCAGTATGTCAGTGATCGAATTTTTCAAGATGGTTTCTTTCATATGAGGTCATTCTCAGAACGTATTAGTAGCAATTTTAACAATGTATTTATATGTAGTTCTGCAAATGATTTAATTTCATGTTTCACGTCACAGCAATCGATAACAGAACTCGGAGTGGCAGAAACCCCGTTGTCTCTCCACTCAGACGTACGACTTCCTCTCATAACATCTTTGACGAACGAGGAAACTCCTCCGTCACTCGACGCAGTGGACGCATCCACGTCAAACTCTCTTGACTCTCAGTCGTCGCGTAGTCATTTGACTAACTCGAGTGATCAGTTGACTAACTCAGGCAGTCAACTGACTAACTCTATTTCACCATCGACAGATCATACTCAAACGGTAAACTCATCGGGAAAGACGGATATCGAGAAAAGAAAAGTAGCGGTTAGAGTTGAGAGAGCTGCGAATGAGGAGATCTGTGTGCTGAGAGAAAGCAGTGATGGGGGGATGGTGGAGGGAAGATTGTCCGGCGGCGGTATGTCACTTGATGCGGGGGAGGTGGGGGTGATTGTGGGGGTGGGTGTGCTCGTGGCTCTGTCGGCATATCTCATTTACAGGCGACAGAGGAGCATGTGATTGGTGCTGCATTTGTGCTGTAGATTGCAACTGTTGGTATCATGTAATTGTCTTCGCACAGGTTACATCAGTAAATATGAAAGCATTAACAGTGTGTTTGGATTTGTTGCATCCACATCTGGATGTGGATGCAATGCTATTACTTTTGAACCGCGAAGTAGTGATTCATTATAACAGAGAAGTTTTGTCTGCCGTGCTATTTTGTTTATTTTGTTATTTGTCTTTTTAGTTTACAATGTAATTATAAATTATTTGGTAGGTTACTTTGTTTTCTGTTCTATTTCAGCTTTCAAAAGTGAAATTAATTTTGAAAGCCTTCACATCAGTAAGAGCAATGTTTTGGATACTCTTTGATTGAAGTGATTGTTCGAAGTTGATACAGTAACTTGATATCAAAAAATCTGCCCTCTCGATTGACTGTAACTAAACCCATCCGGGATACTTCAGACGAAATTTCTCAGCATCTTTGTGATGATTTGTGTAAAGTGAACCAGTTTGCCTTTCTAGCATTCCGTCCACTGAGGTCTCAGAAGTGGACACCATTTGCTAATACTCTCAGGTCCCCTCTCTATGCTGGCAGCTGTCATTAATTGATTGCTTTTCATATCACTTCCTTCCTCTTCATTTAATTACTTTGCTTACACTTCGTATCACTTGTTTGCCTTACACTCATCATTAACAGTTTAGCGTCGCTTTTTCTGCGCAAGCACAGGTTAGACGTTTCCCCCATAGATGCCACTGTGGTTTTTTTTAAGCTCTGGGTGCATTAAATGCACCCGATTGTTTTTTTATGCCTGATGCTATTCCTGGCACAACCTCGCTTTGCGAAGAATGGTCCCTTTCTCAGGAAAAAGTGTTCTGCTCTTTATTTCGGTAGTAGTGTAGGCCTGAGTCTACACCACCACCATGAAGTAACCAAGAGCAGATAGGAGCGGCCTTCCCTTATGCATAGCTATGAGCAGACCACCCACCATTAGTCCTCTTACGACATGCAGGTCGCGCAGTGGCAATATTCTTAGTTCCCCAAAGCCACAGTGGGAATCACAAGAGTTTCACAAATGAATCCTAATCACTAGAATTTCACAAATGTTTTAACTTTTGATAATGGCTATTCATTGACATTGAGAACATGCAAGAAACTGGTATGTCGTCTTGTGAGCATCCTGCATGGAATCCTTCAAAATGTAATTATTACATCAAGCTTTGAAACTCAGCAATGCCTCGTTCTTGATTAAAAGTATGATAATTTATTTAAAGTAATTTTTGATTTAAATCTTTACATTAACCGTGTTGTTTATATAATACTGTTGTGAATTATTTTGAAATATGTTTTTACGCCAAGTTATTTTCCTATCAGGTAAACCGTCAAAGTCGAGCGATGTCAAGACTTTGCCGATGTCATTCCCCGTGCCTCCCCCCATCGCCAAGTCACCGTCAGCCGTCGAACTGACGAATCTCAAGGTCGAACCACAGACCAACGAAACATCTACCCCTGAACGACCCCCTGACAAGGGTTACGCTTTGACGGGGAGCAGTGCTGATTCAAAGGTGACGGAATTGGAACGGCGCCCGTACGGAGAGACGGAGTCGCGACGCGCCAGCTCTAACAACATGGTGGAGGCGGACACCAGCAGCTCACCGGCTCCACTGACAGGTCTCATTGTTTGTCTACATCACTGAACATTGTAGAATGACGTTTCAGTTTGTTGTTTAAAACCATTTGTTTAAAATAGTTTAGTTAAACTACACCTGATGATATGATACATCATCAAGCGTATTTCTGCATAAATTTATATGTCTGCAGTATTAAATGTTTACTGAAATGGAAATATTTAGCATTAAAAACAGAAATATCTATTATTAAAATCAGCTAGTTTCTCATGTGAATTGTATTCCTATGCTTTTATAATTTTAATTTAGCCTTCAATGAGTTTTTTACTTTTCGTTTTAAATTTCACAATTACAGACCATAGAAGAATCTTTAATTTGTACAACTGTCGAGTGTATTTATTATTTGTTATCATCTAGAATCCGTGTGAACAGATTCTAGATGATAATCTAGGTGATTGAAACACACTTATAGTGTTGTATCCTGTGTTATTTTTAGTCATTACGTGTGTTTATATTTATACTAAACTGTGTGCTGTAAAATAGAATTGTTGTATTGCAGTTGTATTTGTTGCCTGTAGATAATCTCAGCGAGTCTGCAAAGCGCCAAAGTACGGGAACTGGTTGGTATATCAAGCTGTGATATATAAATCTGATTCATTTAACCTTTTCGTTTACTTTTAACACATTACTTATAAATGACAATATCAGTGCTGTTGTGACATTAGTGTAAATATATTTGTAAATGTTTGACATTACTATAGAAAGATATTTTAAAGTGTTTTGTTGATCATCCATATCACGCCCCGGTGTGCGTAGCTATGTGTAGTCTCTGTTTGTGTGTGTGTGTTTGTGCTGTTATCTGTAGTCTATGCTTGCGTGTGTGTGTGTGTACTTTATGCTTGTGTGTGTGTTTGTGTGCTAGTATGTGTAGCCTATGCTTGTGTGTGTGTGTGTACTGTTATGTCTGTGTGTGTGTGTGTGCAGTCTGCGTGTACATCAATCACAACTGTTGCTGTGGACCCGTTCTCTCGTCTCGTCTAATCTCTCGACTTCCGTCACAGTTTGGTCCGGCGTCGATCCGTCGTGTTCTGCGGCAGACGTTGCAGGCGATCGTTGACTGCTCTCACGATCAGAACTCTGTGTTCAGTTTACTGAAGGAGGGAAACGGACGCGTCGTCATATCAGGTTCACACAGCTGCATGGCATCATGTTCCGTATTTGAGAGTTGATCAGTATATGACAACTGAGTTTTTTTCATATCTTTCAATCTAAATTTATAATTTACATACATTATATATTTACATACATTATATATTTACATACATTGTGTATTTACATACATTATATGTATATTTTTCCTTACTTTTAACGGTAACCTGTTGATATTTAATTTTTTTGGCTAGCAATTTTAAAGTGTTTCGGAGACTTTACTTTGCCATAATGTTTCCTGTTCAACAATTTTATAAGTTAGCAATTGACATAATGTTTGGTGTATATTTAGTTAATAGCTTTTCAAAGGATTTTTTAGTTTATTTTCATCTTTTAATGTAAGTGAAATTAATAGCAACATCTTTTTGATTACGTTGTGTTCGTATAATGGTTTGCTTGTTTTTACTTTATCCTCTATTGTTTTGCCGTCAGCTGTCTTGCCAGACGGTAAACACTCGAAGCAGCTGCCCGTCATCCGCAAGGCATCGACGTGCTACCGATTTCTCGAGGTCCTCCTCAAGGAGATCGAGTGCTGTCCGGGTCTCTTCACTGCGCAGCCGCTCAACGACGCCGCATGTCTTCACTGTGGCCAGCGCGGCAAGCCACCGCCCCCACCACCCACCTCTTTCTCCGAAGGAGCCAGTGATGAGTCTCGCGTAACATCTAAATCAGCAGCTAAACGTAAATCAACTACAAAATGTAACGCTACTCAACCTTTGCTTGCGCTATTTTGTCATTTTTATTGAACAGTTAATACTAACTTTGTAGTTACTATATTTATCTGTGCCGTGCAAGAGTAGGCCAACATGTGTTTGGGACACTATTTGCTTTTACAATTTGTACATAATGTTTTTAATGTATTAATGATAGGATTGTCAACAATAAACAGTCATAGTCACACTATTTTTATTTGATTTATGAATGCAGTTCGAGTTAGAGTAGTTATTTAAATTATAGCTGAAATGAAGTAACGTTTAAAATTAGCATTTTAAATATTCTTGAATGTAGAGCAGTTATTTAAATTATAGCTGAAGTGAAGTAAGATATCAAATTAGCATTTTAAATATCCTTGAATGTAGGGTTTGTGAAATGTTATATATTTTATATATATATCATAATATATATAAATATACTGATCATATCCTCGGGGATATGATCAGTGCTTCAGGAGGAGCCGAGCAAGCATCAGTAGCTAGAGTAAGTTGTGC
>JAQFZK010000596.1:0-10251 GCA_034695905.1 Fridericia nemoralis | reverse complement strand
CCATTAAGGCACAACTACGTAAATAGTTTTAATATTTAATAACTTAATATTTAAATAGTTTTAATATTTAATATTTAATTAAAATATGATGCTACGAGCAAGCTTCAATAATTATATATTTAACATGTTATTGTTACATAAATTACATCTCTAAATGAGTACAGGACAAATTACATAGCTTAGAACCTAGATTAATGTATTCATCACTAAAAAATATGAAAAATTATTATAGAAAGAAGTTATTGAGGAAGAATGGATAGAAAAAGAAGGTTGGAGAGTTCGGGTGTCAAGAACATGCCAATTGGCAGAGAACTAATGACGATGAGGAGATAAACGTTAAAGCGTTAAGGACAAACTTACTGAAGATACAAAAGAACAAAAGGTTAATTTTAAATTTATGCCTTTACATCAAAATGGCAAGATTACATAACGTTTCAGATCGTAATGGGGTTCAAACAGCATGCAGGGTAAACCAAACACAGAAACTGCAGCTACAATTATAAAAATATAGAAGCAACTATTCAAGTTGACCACTTTTTAGAACATGATACAAGAAATTCTTTCTTCCCGCATATACTGTAACAAAAAACTTAGTGCTTTATTATGTCAATATGCATAAATTATAATTATTACTCCAAATTAAAATTATTTATTTTTGCCATAATAAAAAAGTATTACAAAGAAGTCTAAAATATAAATTATTTGAATAAAGTTAATTTTCTTTCTAATATTATATTTAAAACTCAGTAATGCTCTCAATGAACTCTAACAAACTATACACCAGAAATCGCATCATTTTCATCGCATTCAGTCGCTCCAATCTACTTAGAACTATATATTTCACAAAAGTCACTTCAATAAAACATCTCGGCAAGTCTTCAAGTACACTTCACGCAACGACTGACAGACGGAGTTTCCTGTCCGACTCCATCTGCTTGGCTGCGCTCCACGTGTCTTGACTCAACTGTGTTTGTCCATGCGTCAATGACAACAACCTGAGTACAATGTCAGAAAGAAAAAGATTTTAAAGGTCAATATTAATTACACGCAAACATTGTGAAGTATACTGTAGAATTACATTGTTATTTATAAAAATTCTGTTGTATATGGACAGTTTAACGATAGCACACATCAGATTGAACATATGACATGTTCAACACATGTCCCATTTTCAAATTGACTGCTTGAGATGAAACACAGCTTGCATAAAATGTTCCTAGTGACTGAGGGAATGTTTATCTTAGGACATCATGTGACAATCTTGAATAACAACATACAATGCTAATACGGGTAAATTAGGCAATGACCAGTTTGATTGAGACTTGCCTGGCCAGAACGAGAAGGGAATGAAAATCATCGATGGACAAGTTCTGCTGTTCTGTGCGACGCATATTCACAAAGTCTTCCTCAATGAGCTGCGCAGATAAAAACATAAAAAATACTTTATTCGCAGAACAGTGAAACTAAAAGTATCATACACAGTATTACACACTGCAAAAAGAACTAAAATAACTTTTGACATATAAAGCAAAGTAAAAGAATGAAGCAACAATAATAATAAATGTAAATAAAGAAATGTTCAAAACAACACTAAGAACAATATACATAGATCCACCCCAAAAAATTAGTCAGTTAAAAATTGCAATTTACTACAAATTGCAAGTATTATAATACTTCTATCTATGGATTCTACCCTGGCATATATCACTAGTAAAATCCTTGCTGCTTTCTATTTTTAAATGTAGTCACTAGATCCAGTGCCTCGTTAATTTGAACTTACAACTGTACTGCAGCAATAAATAAATCACCACGATTCATGAAATAATTAAACAATTTAAAATGAGTAAAATACACAAAGTAATTTTATTTCAGTAATCAATAAAACATCATGCGCACAGACCTTCTGCACGTCGTCCGTCAGTGTGTAGTCGAGCAGCTGAACGCCGGTCAGGTATGAACGAATGACGGCGAGCAGCGCCGGGGTCAGGTAGGCATCGATGCCGGCGTACGTTTCGTTCACTTTGTCCGCGCCGACAGAGGGCACAACAGGAACTTGACAGTCACACTGTGCCCACAAACAACATCACAAACAATATACAAACATCACCATCACAAACAATATACAAACATCACAAACAACATACAAATATCACAAACAACATATGAACATCACAAACAACATATAAACATCACAAACAACATACAAACATCACAAACAACATACAATCATCACAAACAACATACAAACATCACGAACAACATACAATCATCACAAAAAACATACAAACATCACGAACAACATACTAACATCCCAAACTTTTCAACACAGTTTGTGGTTTATCAACAAGTAAATGCAAATAAGCAATTATTGCCGTAATTTAAATAATCAGTGCATTTGAAGATTTGTCGCTTTACGCCCATTTACTCCTCATAATCAGCATGATGATGATGATAATTTCCATGCAGCACAGGCCTGACGATCACACGTCAGATGAAATGCTAAATTATTATACTTAAAACTGAAATTTATTTTCAAATACATATTACTTGAGTTGACACACTTAAATGAAAATCACTATGCATGATTCATATAAATCTTTTTACGATTATACCAGCCTAATAGTTTGAATAAATAACCTTCGAATTGGACAACAAAATTACATACAAATAAATATATAGAAGCAGATACTCAAAGTAAATCTTTTATTTTGGATAATGCAAAACGTTCAACACAAGTAAACATATACAATGAGATATTATCAATGTTATTTCAGTACCGTTATCACAATTTGATGTAATTAATAAAATATTACAGTTTTGTGCATTTATAAGAAATATCAAATTGTAATAAATCATACCTTTATAATCGATTTGCCTTCCGAGAGAACCAACACAATAATGTCTGTTGGAAACGACTGTTGGTGATATCTGAAGTCGTAGTCGAGCTTTTGCCAGTTGATAACATTGCCGATGGCAGTGATGTTTGCCACACCTGTCACAGATATATGCAATCATTAGTAATGTAAAGATAACAAATGATATAATTCTGAACTTTAATTTCATTTTCTGTGCTTCAATTGTACCGAGACGAAAGACGAGGTGCAGCAAAGTAATGCTACATCTTACATACACATATGCATTAAGCTCATAATTGATCTTTAAAAAATATGTATTTAATAAAAGCTAACAATATTATTTAATTTCCGTTACGAACAATTCAAAACTGATCGACTCGAAATCCTTCTAATTTTTCTCTTCCTGTAAACAATTTAATAATTTCAGATCCATCTACCTTGAAAATATTCAGTATATACATTTAAATAAAGGCACAATAACGCAGTAATGAAAACTGTATCCGACACAAAGTTTGAGATAACGAATACACACCGACAAGATCTAAATCTGACATATTAATATATTAAACATATTAACATCTGAACAACAAAACTAGAGTCAATGTCCACTTTGTGTCAAGACATACCTGTAGCATCCAGCTGTCCTGCCTGTAGAGCCGTCTCATCGAGGACAAGCTGCGTCCTGGCCGACAGCTGCAACAGTCCTGTCTCCAGTCGGTTCAGCGCGTAGTCCTTGCGAGGGACACAGTGCACGGAATTCATGTTGCTCAAGGACAGCGGAAGAAAGTGCGACTGTGACAAATTATTCAGCAATGTTACATTGTTTGCTTTACAAAGATGTAGGATTACTTAGAAATGTTAGTAAATTAGCAATTTTGATTTAATAACTTCATTACTGCAGCTTTATATGAAAAACACCAGAAAAACCATATCACACTTTTATATTTGTAGTAAATGCAATTCGAATTCAATCACAATTCCAAGCTCTTAGTAATCCATAGTCTTTAATAATTATCGCAACATTAATAAATCATAACCATCTATAATCGACAGGAAAATGAACGATGAGGGTTCGAGACTTTTAATATTCAAAATTACTGTACAAAACGAACAAGCAACAAAAAAAATAATACAATACTTCTAACAATTTCTGTATGTATGTATGAATGTAGCATTTCTTTACTGCGCCTTATATGTCTTCCCCTGACAATCGAAGGCGCAGAATTTAAACTCACACAACAGATACTAATCATCTCTGTTTTGAGTTTCACTGCAAGTTAACAAACCTTTGTAACAATCTTAGCGATCAGTTCATGGAAACGTTCGGTGCACGACGCAGGGAAATGACTGAGATTCAGCGCAAACTTTCCGAGCGCCATCACATTGTGGCGCGCATACACCGAAGAGACGAGATGACACAGGAGATATTCGGCGGCCAGTCGGTCGCCGAACAGAGCCAGCTGAAGGACGGCTAAAATCTTCTCACGAACATCGTGGATGTCTAGTCCAGTAAGTCTGGCTGCAAAACGAACGTAACCAAAACTTTTGTACCACTAAATGAAATTAAGTGGCGGCAAAATGAGTAAGTTACAAGCACAGAAGAGCACAGTTAAAATGAGCAAGTTACGAGCTCAGAAGAGCACAGTTAAAATGAGTAAGTTATGAGCACAGATGAGAACAGTTAAAATGAGCAAGAGTACAATACTACAACATATTCTGCAGTTTCTAAGTGTTTCAAAGAACGAAGTTCTAAATAACCACTACATTTCTACTGATACTATAAGAAATCACAGAGTAATTCAACATAATTGTAATAAATAAGAAAATAGAAAAAAAATATATATATATATATATATAAATAAATATGATTAATCTTACATACATCAGCTAAATACTATACAGTAAGACTACTTAATATATCAACCCATAGGTAGTCATTACAAAAACAAAACACATACAGTCTATATGCCCATCACTAAGAATGACACAACAAACTGACACTCAATTTCTTGAGACGTCTGAGCGACGCACGGATTGTTATGCAGCAAGCGCTGGACGTGCACCGCGTGCAGTCGCGGCACGAGGGATGGCGGGGGATTGTGTGCCGAGTCTTCCACTGACTGATCCCTAATCTCAGTGCCTCCGGTCAGTCCACTCATTTGGTCGATTTCAGAACTGGTCAACAAAATATTCAACACATATCCGGTACACACAGATACATACATGCATGCATGAACACAAACACACACACACAGACACAGAATCAGTCCGTTATATGACATATAACAAAATATTTATAAAATAAGTATACAAATAGTACATTCAATATTATATTTTTGCAGAAATTACCTCAAAATTAAATATGAACTTTGCATAAGAAACGTTTATACATTTTAAAGTATATAAATAGCAGCTGCTGTGCTAAATGTGTAAATATTATATTAAATTTCAAGATAACAGACCAGTAACAGCTAATTCATTAATCACATGTTTATAAACAAGATTTCATCTGTTTACTCTGCGTGTGCCTGCTGAGAGACCAGCGCTGGATCAACGCAAAGAACACCAACGACTTCCAGCATCTCATTCACTCTCACTTCACTCATCTGATCATAGATCTGCAACACCAGCACAGTTCTCCTCTTATACATAAGCTTACTACAATATTTACAAACCAACTATCTTGCAATTTCACGGCGGAGCATTATCTGCATAACGGCAAATAGCAAAGTCATGCACTGGTGGCTGCTTCGATGACTCTGTCAATTTCTCGTTCAAAAATATCGAATGCGATGCAACTCTAAGTTGACAAGAGCAATGTGACCGACAGAAGGTGAGGCTGTCTTGTCTGTTGGACTAACCACGTCGAGGGCTGATGGATAATGAAATGTATGTAAGCAACACCAACTACCATCTCCCAAGTTAGTTACACATGTGGGGAAGCCTTAACATTACCTTTCCAAAGTGGCAAATTTTTGATCAGATGCAATGATTATACTTTCATTCGAGAACAAAATTACATAGTTACACAGCAATAAAGCCATCTCCAAACTGATATTAATCTAACAAGGTCTAAATGTTTGCAGTAGTTCTTTCATGCTGATATAAAATTACTGATGTGTTGAATATATAAATTAATCAAATAAATTAATCTGAATTTTTTTTTACATTCCTAATTATTGTTAACCAATAATTTAACATATATTAAATGTTTTCTATATATTTTAATACACACAAGTATCAATTTAACATATGTTAAATGTTTTCTATATATTTTAATACAGACCAGTATCAATTTAACATATGTTAAATGTTTTCTATATAGTTTAATAAGCAAAACACAACTGATATAATTGTAGACTTGAACAAATGTAGACTTTACCTTCACAAGACATGCAGGGCCTTTCTCACCAGGCAATGGGAAGTTTAGATCAGGATGTTGTACAGCAATCTTTTTGTCTACAAGAACAATGGCATTAAAATGTTGTAATATTTTGACAACATTACACACCATGGACATTCAGCAACAGTCAATCATAACTATATGATTAATTAACCAATATCTTTGTACACAACAAATGTTAGAAATAAATCAAATATTTACAATGCAACTGAGATTTCTCAAAGATTGTATTGCATTAACGTATTGTACTACACACAAATGAACTGTCAGTTATTTAATAATTACATGTATTACAATCACAACATCTTCCTATTAGAAAACATCTTGCCGTGTACCTGTGCTATCACTAGTTTTAACTCGTTTAGTCATCTGTTCAGCTTGTGGATCACTTCCATTCATTGTTGCAGTCCCTGTTTCCATTGCCTGAGCTTCGTCCCTGCCAGAACAACCTTCTCTCTGCCCCACCTCGTCCTCCTCTTCCATTGATCTCTTGCCAGCACAGCCATTGTTTGTAGCATGACCGCTCTGCAGCGTCTTAGGACCTAAATCCTTAAATGCGTAGCAAAACGTTAAGAAAAACGGCATATAAATTATATATATATATATATACATATAGAAATATATACATATAGAAAAATAAAACTGTGAATTTATTTCAGTACTGATTAAAATCTGATATTATACTAAACGAAAATTTTGACAAGTTTAAGTAAACAGACTTGACCAAGATTTGCCAGTTTGGTAGTTACTAGGTAGATCTCAGAAATGGAGTGATTTTGATATCAACAAGCTATCAGTTATTAATAATTCTT
Source organism: Fridericia nemoralis (assembly GCA_034695905.1). Classification (NCBI taxonomy): domain Eukaryota; kingdom Metazoa; phylum Annelida; class Clitellata; order Enchytraeida; family Enchytraeidae; genus Fridericia; species Fridericia nemoralis. The sequence continues at coordinate 3,181 of JAQFZK010000596.1, read as the reverse complement.
TGGCAAAAGACTGGCAATAAATGTTTACATTTTCATTAATCAATTTGTAAGGCTTACATTATATCTACAATGTTATTATATTATCTATCTATTTACAAGTAATAGTCTCACAAGTTTATATTTCAAAGATGGTTAGCTCAAGCCAGAGACTATCGGCCAATCAGCTACTCACAAGTCAATTACTACTTCAACATATAAGTGAATATTACTTCGATCCATTGGATTTTCACAGCCTAAAGTTACTATTAAGGTAAAGTCTGAACGTTGCATATTTTTTCAACTAGGTCACTTTAATTCAATTTACTCCTCTTTCAATGACAGCAATACTGTAAAGGCATAGTTATCACAACTGACCATTGAACCATTTCGTCTAAATCCAATGCAGTGCGCTGTTGGCATAGTTTGAAATTGCTAAAGATATTAAAAACACTAATACTTTTCACTTATTTACTGAAGAAATAAATATAAGCGCACACACTCTATCCAAATTCGACAGTTGCAAACTTTGCTTTAACAATCAAAAACATTTCATCTATTCATTCTTAGACTGTAATCATTAATAAAAAGGATATTTGTTTGACCCAAACATGTTCTCCAGGAATAGGGACGCAGTAAAGTGTCTGACGATCCACTGTTCTGTTATTAGCAGCATCGAAATCGACTTCCCAATTTGGCTGCGAACAAAGATAAACACAATAAATATAAAGCACGGTACATTATAAAGTTGTGATGAAGTTAGCATAGCTGTACTGCACCAACATTATCTTTACAATCCGAAAGTTATTTACATAATGCTTGAACTTCTTTACAGCGTCTTTTACAGAATATCACTCTCCAACATGTACTAAACAATGAACTCTGATCAAAACAATCCTATTCAAAACTACATAATTAACAATAAAAAATCATTTACAACAATTGTACTATTAATATAAATCATTACCAGTTAATTATTTTCTTAATTGCTTTGGAAATGCTACTCTGAACAACATTCTTACTGATGAAATAAAATGTGATTAACTATCATAGATTACAGTGGACGATGGACTGTCATCAAGGAGATGGATAGACAGGAAAGTGTTAGATATTATAAAACAAATCCAAACCGTAGAAATAAAACACAACCGGTGAATTCTATAAGCAATTTATATCTTTAAATGAATTGTAAACACAACAGAACATGGATGCGGTCAATTATCAGTTACATAGAGATAATAGTATGTTGACTGCTTCTCAGCATTTGTTACCAACTGTCATTGTTTAGCAACAAGCCTACAGTGTAAGAGTTAATCAGGTTACCGTAGTTGCTTTTGGTCAATTCCAGAGTTAGATATTTCACACACCACTTCTCTACAGCAAATCTGCACCTGCCTCTCCAGCTCTCAAGCTTTAAGAATCAACTTCAATCTATTTAATTCAAGAATCAATTCGATCAAACCGAATCAACCTTAATTTATTTTGTTAGTTGCCGCTATTGATTTCATCGCCAGTAGGTGATGAATACAATATGCATATGCGTAGTAGATTTCAAATACCAGTACTTATTAAAGAAATATGTTAATATTTAAACTTGTAACATTTGAAAGTGAAAGGTTCCACAAAAAAATTACATTACAATCAAGCTTTAATAATCACTTGCACTTAGTCAGGCATTACGAACGACACAAAATATACGATGACCTCCGCTCAGATCTGTATATATTGAACAACATAATACAATTAGAAGCAGCGCCAATTAATAGTGACCTACTAGGAAACTTACAGGACAGTCCACCAGCTCTCTGTACAGTCCTGTCTTTGTCCTTCTGTCCTGTGTCACTTTGTTCTCAATGCTGAACGTTCCAAGAAAGAACTCCGGATCATACATGTCCTGAACCATGCATCGAAACCGTACAAGAGATCCAGATACAAGACTGTGAGTTTCTTCATCATTCAGCGATGGAATCTGAAGAAGAAAAGCAGCGAGAGTTAGACTAAAATACAACCAAGTGACTCGTTCTGTAAACTGCATCAACTACTCAAAAGCAAATTCAAATGAAGTTAAATAACACAATTTGCAATATTTCAAAAAGTTAAACCTTCAATAAAAAACTCTGACAAATAAATAAATTTATCGCATTAAGAGATAACTTTGTAAAAGATTCACAGCGTAATACACGTAAAGCTGAAAACTGTGACAACTTCTCTAGCTACAAAATTCTGCGTACAGGAACTTCAAATTTTCGTTTTAAAATTACATTTCAATAATAATGATTTACTATAATGTTTCACGTATTCTGGTAGGATGAATGAGAATGATTATGAAATTAAAACAGTAACAAAATTTACAAGCAACTCTTCAAATATACTTGCCTTCAAAATATTTCTCACCTGGTAACAGCTTTGTTTGCTCCTTGAAAGCTGTTCAGCAAAATAGCAATTAATTTTTGCTGGAGTCACCGTATTATCTTCCTCTGCAAAAAAAACAAAGAAAAACAAATTACGCAAATTTTTATGTTTTAGTAGCATTTTGCAACAATTAAATAAATCATATCTCAATTTATTAACAATATTATTATTACATTTTTATTTTATTTAAAATTGAGGCTCACTGCTTTTCAAATTTTAAACCCCATTTCAAGATAACATTTACAACTACTGCATGCGAGTTAACTGTCTTGATACATCATTTCATATCAATAATAACTGTTTATTCTTTCAAAATAAATAGATAACTGGTTTTCTACTTTGAGTCCTCAACTCTGAGCTACAGATGTTAAACTGCTAAGTGAATACTACACAACACATATGGAGATCTCTGCAAGCACTCAGCGTGTATACGAAAATTCAGTCAATAAGAAACAGACAATAAACGCCGACAACGAAAATGTCCACGCCCTCTACATTGTTATTCGTTAAAGGTTGCGCAACCTAACATAATTAACGTACACACGTATTTTTCAGATGGAAAACGTTGCAACGTATGTAAACAATAAGGTTATAGTTTATTTATCTGTTAATGTTAGTTGGAAATATGTCCGGTTTTTAAGTGAAGTCGTCACGGTTATTAAACTAATATAAGAGTTGTCACAACTACCAATGGGTGATTGACAGGCGATCAATCATAATTTTTACTTAAAATCGTATAAATTTTGACAAATCTAAAAAAATTAACAACATAAACAACATACAAATAAACAGC
>JAQFZK010000595.1:0-10251 GCA_034695905.1 Fridericia nemoralis | reverse complement strand
ATTTATGTTAATGAAAATTAATTTGCAAATAATCTTAGATCAGCTGTGCACAGTTCATTCGTAAGTTAACGTTTATTCATAAAATCCAGCATAATGTTCATTGTTTTCGATTGTTGTGCTAAACTGTACTGTCTAGTTGGTCTCTACTTTATTGCGTTTGTTTATAACAAAAAAGTTTTAGTTCGAAAGAGGACATCCATGATAAAAGACAAGAAATCCACAAGAGTTCGCAAGAAATTCGCAATTTAGACTCCCTCCCCCCCGAACATGTTCGCTTTGGGCTGACCCCCACGTTTGTTTATATTAGTTAAATAGCAATGCAGTTGTTTTATTCCCACTCAACCGGTTTGCACTGACCATGGTGTCTGCAGGGAGAGCAAACACAGAATGGGGGCGTTGAGCAAGACCGCTGTGCGAACTGTGAAGAGATTCAGTAGATGCAACACATTGTCAACAATAATGCTACTGTTTTACTGGACCTCAACGCATGCGATAGATAGATAGTTGTTTTATTTTACCGAAATGGCCTACAAGTTACAAGTGTTACCGATTTGCCTTCACCGAAATAGATTTAGTCGTTCACCGAAATGACAAATAGCATTCACCGAATTGGCATTCACGAAATGGTTTATTACAGAACTGACTACGTGTTTGTCTCGCAATGGTAGTAACCGAAATGGTTTGTTACGGATGTAATCCCTCACATACCAAAGTTAAATAACCAACCTCTCTGCCCACGCAAAATCAAATTTTGTATACAGCGAGAACGTGCCAGTGTCTTCTCTATATTCAGACTTCGTGGAAGGAGAATGTTACACTATAACAGCTAAATAGGCACTGGAGTTGCTTTTATATCGAATACTTTTACTACCCCCTTCACCCCCACAATTTGTGCATTTCTTAGTTTTCAACAATTAAATTAGTTGGAAAATATTTAAATACCTAATTATGTATTAATTTTCTTACATTAATTTGAAGGGATCAAAGCGTTTAATTTATTTGACTTTAGTATTCGGAACATACTTTGTTGAAACTCTGCAAAATTTTGCCCAAAATTTGTCAAAACTCAAACATCTGTTTTCAGTCGACACTCACCCATTGAAAAAAAAGAAATGTAAACAAAAATATACAACTTGTTTACGCGAATCCGTTTAGTAGTACACAAATACTGCTACACTGTTGAAGTAATATAATGTCTACGGTACTTAACTTGATGAAATGCTCCCAAATTTAACAACATTATCAAAAATGCTCCAGATAGATATCTGAAGCATTTTGTAATTAAGTACCATATACATTATATAACTAAGTAGATCGTTTATTTAGGAGTTTATTTTGGACAAATTTTGGATAAATTAAGAAATGTATTTCGACTTTGAAGCTAGGATGTCGGGAAATATTTTGTAAATAAGTGTGTAACATGTATGTATGTAAATATTTTATTTTTGTAATATTGTATTTGTTATACCTATGATTTGGACATAGAGACATTCGCCTGCGTCCAAAATTGCGTTACGCTACATTCCATTATATCAATGTGCAATTTGTCTAACATAAAAATTGTGAAAATCATGTCAGAGACGTTAAATATGCATGTAAACATCATAAGCATTAGATGTTTTCAATTATCACTAGATCTCTGCTATTTGAACAGATTTTTAAAAGGTTTCATTTAATTGTTAACTTAAATGAAGTCAATTAATTCTCAGCTTGTTTTGTAGAAACAATACTTTAATTGGTTGTCAGACAATTGAAAATTATATGATCAGGCTTGTTGTCAAGACTTTTTCCAAGACCAAGACCAATACTTCAATTCCTTTGAACAAGACCCCCAATTCCCAACTCCAAAACCAAGACCAAAACCTCGAGTCACAAGACCAGTATCAAGACCAAGACTCTCAAGACCAAGACTTTTATGTACCAATACCAAGACTAAGATCAAGACAACAAAATGATTAATACTATTATCCAAAATAGTGATATATATTTTTTCGAATATAATCAAAGTTGGAATCTTGTTATTACAAGAGAAAATAAAGCATTCAAAAGAAAGTGAAATTTTCCAGTAATTTTACATCATGATTACAAATTAAGCCTATTGGTTATAGAGCAGCAGCGATGTTCAAACGAATGAAATTGACTATGATGTGAATGTATGAATGTCGGTGGATCGAACGAGTGTGACGTCACATGGGAGAGGGGGTCGGCGATCTTTGGCGTCGTAGGAAGGGGATCACAGATGATCAAAAATCGCACCGTAGTCAATGTAGGCCTATGTATCAATTTAAAATGATTGTGTCTTAGTCTGATAAACTATTTTCGGTTTGTTGTTTTGTCATCGGCAAGATTTTACAATCAGTAAGAATCGATATCTAGACCGATATAAAATACAAGTGGATCCTAAAAAACCTCGTTTAATTCACAACTAAATTTTGGATTGACAATGCTGTTGAATATCACGTGTTTGGAATAAATTATGATAATTGTTGAATAATAGCATCATGTTTATATTGTATATTTTATTGCCCTTTTCCACGTATTTTAACTTCTAATTCATTTCTAATTCAACCAAATCATACACACTGTTTTTAATTCAGAAAAGGAAAATTGATTAAAAATACCAGACTAGAGCAGCAAATCTCGACGCTAACATAGGCATGGGGAAAAGAAGAGACCAAATTTTTTCTGTTACCTCAAGTGATTAATTCATTTTAATTAGATTGCAATTGAAAAGTTGGGCAACTTTTACGCCGACAATATCTGCTGCTTTAATAGCAGCGATGTTCTAATTGTAAGAATCAGATGAAAGGTCATAGCGCATCTGTCAACAAAAAAACAGTAAAACATTGAACAATCTTATTTGTAAAATAAAGCAGGGATAGATTAATGTAGACTGTCAAAAATATTATTGTCTAATAGTAATCAGTGACTGTTAGGTAGGACTAGGCTTTGTCTGCATGCAAAATTTTCACCCCGGCTTTGGATTAAACTGCGTAATTCGAGTTGAAAGTAACAAGATTGATAGCGGTGGAGAGATGGAATGGAAGATAAATCGATTTTAATTATTAACTGCATTATCTTCCTGAAGATGGTTCTTTTCTTTAAAAGTCTTTTAAAAACTCTTTCAACAGCATTAGCGGGCTAAAAATCTAAGTCACCAACAAAAATGTCGGAAGTAAATTCGGACCCATTGAAAACATCAATTTGTGTATTGTCCTTGAGGTGCGTACGTTCAATGACAGTCACTGTAAACATCATTACGGAAGTAGGTTTTGGGACTGTCTATTTGCGACGTCACAGGAGGGGCGGGGGTCAGGTCCTTGTGACGAAATGTGACTTAGGGGATCTGGGATCGGGCCAGTGTAACGTCACACTTTTGCATTTTGTGGGAACACCTGGCTTACATCAACATAATTTTAAGTGGCTCATATAATCTCATATGATTTATTAATTCCCTCGAATTTTGGCTCGGGTTTTCCAGTTGTAAGAAATCATTCACCAGAAGCGTTTCACAAAATCCGAACAACTGTGTTTCATAAAAATATTTAATAATAAACAATATAACCTTTTTCAGATTCAAGTGAATATTGCAATGGAAGCACATACGAATTAACCTTTCTGATTTTAACAAATATATAACAATAATTAAACTTTATATAAAAAATTATAAATCAATTCAATATACTTAACAAATATGATTGTTCAATAAAAATCACAATTATTAAAAATTAATTAGCGTGTCGTTAATAGTTAATATAATAAAAAAATTAAATCACGGATCGTTCAAATAAAATTGCTTATACGAGCACCGTTTTCAACAAACCACTGAAATGGCGTATCACACAAATAATGCTTTGCTGAAACAGATAATAAACAAACCCATATGTTTGCTTTATAAGCAGAACCAACTCATATACTAAAAACTGCATCACTGGGCAGTAGTTCACTGTTGTGTCCGTTCATTTTGCAAAATAAATACAAAAGCAAATTGAAATGCGTAGTGAAAGTTGAGCAGTAACGTGCCACATAACAGTAATAATACAAGTCTTCAATCAATGAATCACACAATTTTGAACTGCATCACAAATATCCTGGAAATGAGCAAAATAAGTTAACAACATAACAATGTTTTTGTACAAATTAATATTTCGATTAGACAACAACAACTATCTATACAACATATACATATATCGAATTGCAGTGCAATAGAAAAATAAACTAATGTTCATACTAATACAATAATTGTATTATAATACATATCATATATTCTACAGAATGAATCAAATTCAACAATGAGTCAATTGATAAAAATTAACACAGATTAACATGTCTAGAAAGTGTGAATTATCTGTAATCCTCTACAGTGTACATATAATACAATTATTCCCGGTGATTGCTTTCTAGACACAAGTTTTAAAACATAACCAATAAAAACTGGAAATATTTCTTGTTCCATGGCTGACAATTCGTATATCAGTGAAGTCTATGAAATAGCGCAAAATGACTGCATAGGCCTAGATATCCTGTTGTTGAGCCGATCTAACAAACAATCAATAAATGAATTAAGAATAAACATAATATATTAAACTGTTTATGTCCTAAAGCATGTCGCACAATTTTCAAGTAACAAACAAATAAATTATAACTTGACAAAATTTAACAATTCTCTACAAATTCTGTTTTGTAATAAAATATTAAAAAGTAATTAATATTTGTACACTTTAACTTCAGGTAGTTAATAAAATTTGTTGTAAAATTTTTTAACATAAATACCTAATTTTATGATAAATTGAGTTAAAACCTTTTGTTATGCCGTCGACTACGCCATTGCTTCTTCTGCTTTCGACATCAGCTTTTTCTGCAATTAAAGTCACAACGTTTACAAATGGAAACCTGTGTAGTATAGTAACTTTTTTTAGCAAGCGGCAAACAAGACTTATTCAATAGATACAGTTTTAAATTATGTCAATACAGTTTTATCTTACTACCGATTAAACGTTGAACCAATGATTGAGCGACTTTCATAATTTTTTACTGAATATTTTAGTAATTGCTTTGTAATATGTTAGCGTTAAATTATAGTGAGAGGTTTACAGACATAACAAGAGTTAGATGCAATGATGAATATTTATAAATTAATGTTTTTATATAATTTACAACAGAATAAAGCTCTCTTTCTACACATGAACGTTCTGATCGACAATATTCACCTGGAAGCGTCACTAATATAATTCTTAAGCTCCGTGTATAGTAACTGAATATTATTCAATTTACGATTTATAAAATAGAAGAAGAATAAACAATTTTCAATTCCTAACCGTTGTAACAAAATTCAAAACTGCACGACGTTAAAGTCATTCATTATCTTTTACTCACAATGCTGTCTTATAGTGGTGTGCAAATCATGCACTGCACAGTGCACAGGGGCCGCGAATGTCAGAAAATTGTATAATAGCATTGACAATAGTAGAAAAGTAGATACGAGTATTTGAAAAATACATTGATTTTTAAAAAGTCTAGTTTCAAGAATCGGGATCCCATCTTTTTCAAAAGCCCGGGAGGCCCCGTCATTAGGTATTTTCGTCCGCCGCTACACCCCCACGTCGTCAAATAGTTACGGCCACGGCTACCCCATCCGTAGTCAGGGTCCCGTGCAGTACAACAGTGGTTAAAGTAGTTTAAAAGAGGAGAATGGGGGCTATTATAACGAGAAGGGGCCCAAAAACACAATTTTACAGGGTTGGGAACCATGATGTTATTATTTTAATAAACAAAAAGCAAGTAGGGGGTCCATGCAAGCTTTTATGAGAGGGGCGGAGCCCCAAGCCCCCTTACTTTACCCACAGTAGTATATTCTCTGCAGGGTCCACAATATCCCGGGGTAGATACAGGAATTTTGTAAGGGGGGGCCCGACCTAGAAAATTAACTATTTTCGGCCTAAGGGGGGGCTGTGCCACAAATTGCAACTTTTGTATGAGAAAAAAAAATCGGCCTAAGGGGGGGAACCCGGGCCCCCCAGCCCCCCCTGGATCCGCCAATAATAATATCCTAAGGCCGGTATTAACACCGGCGCTGCTTACTAAGCTAAGCTCATACAGGTGATTTTATACTTGTTTATGAGAACCCAAGAAGAAATTACCTCTCCGTTGTGGCCTTCCTCCGCAGCGTGGTTGTGGTCTTCCAGTTGACGACGGTGCTCCTCGGGCAGCAGGTGATCGAGCCAATAGAGTTCCGTCTGAGTGAAGCCATAGTCTAGCAGCTTACGAACTGTCATCAGTACGATCAACTGAAACAAGGATAATTATAATTGTCAGTGATAAATACAATTTTATTTATCTTTATGGATATACAAATATTTATGGCATAGTTATTAAATGAAAAAATGTCTGCTTTATCTTAATAGATATGCAAATATTTATTGCATAGTTATTAGATTAGGAAATTTCTATTTAAATATTAACTGACGTTAAGTTCAGTTAAGAGGAAATAGATTCGGTTTACACATGACATGTTAGTTACAAAAAGTGGTAAAAGTAAGAATGTTTGACTGAAGTGCAAGAATAAAATATTGTTTATGTCCTATTTAATACAAATTCTCTAGCATTATTACAAAACTCAAATAAAACACGTTAAATATAAGTTGTTTCACAAACTAAATACACTATTTAAATACCAACAAAAAGAATGAAATACAAAAAGGGTTACCGGAAACCGAAGACTAACCATAACAGGAAATGCAATGGCGGTAATCTTGACGCTCTTGATGACCCACATGCCGATGAAGCAGAGCAGTTGGATGATGGTGAAGGCATGCACACGGCTCACTTTGACGTGACGGAGGTAAATGTAGTCAGGCTGGTATTTCATCGGCATGAACATAACAGCCACCCGGTCGATGAACTGAAATTATTGAACATAGAATGTTGATTTTAAGTTGAGATAATCATCACATTCTTATTCTTATTGATACTGCGGATCATTGTCAAAAACTAAATTTGAATATCTTTACATTTTAAAAGTAAGTTTTATTGTGCAAATATTTAATTATAAATTGTGAGCTGACTTTTTATTTTAAGACATTGAAATTTAATTTAGCGGATACGTTTGAGTCAAATAACATTACTTGAATATTTTCAAAACATAATTTGTAAATAACTATGCTAGTTTCAAACTCAGCATGTTTCCTTAAAGACTGTTTCAAGATATTCATAACATAATATTACTTAATTTCAACCTTGAAATACTATAAACTCAAACAAATATAAATTAAAGACATATTTCTGACTGTTAATATGAACTTATTATTTAGGCTGTGGCTAAAACTTCACAGACAGGTTATAAGAGAAGTGTACCTGAACACCACCTAGCGACGTGATACCCATGTACAGGAATACTCCATAGAGAACAGGCATAGGAATGATCTGAACAAAATCACAGTAATAACAATATGTTACACACATTGCAAAAATTCAGATTAAATAGATTAGAAAAGAATTTCAATGTATTCTAAAACAAGTTTTTAGAGCCACTTTCTTTCTAAATTATAAATCATTAATAAAGTGTAGTTATTATGTCTTAATGTTATTTAACTGGCAAAACATCAGGTTATGAGAATTAATTGAAATGCAATTATTTAAAGTATAATTAATAGATATAATAAATCATGAAGGTAGTTCCACAATTATTATACTCATTGTCATCTGATGCAGTTGAATTTAAATATTTACAGTTCGCAATCTGAAGAATTGGTAAAAATTTAATTTCGTTGCAGCTAAAATTTTGTTGCACAACATTGATGTTTTCAGTTGACATTATTAATGAACTATTACAGATGATTTTAATCTCTTTACTCCGACACCTGATTGATTAAGTTGTCCACTATGATACTCACTTGAGTTAATCTAACATCTTCTACAGGCTTAGGCATGTTCATACTCGGATATAACAAATCGATTTGAATAAAAACTAGGATGTACAAATATCATTGCTACATCAATAAAAACTAAAATAAAGAATACCTTTTAAGCTCAACTAAAATTACAAAATTTTAGTTGAGCTTAGACTGCTTAAGAAGGTCAAGAAAAAGTAAATCGTTTAGAAATGTTATTTTATTTTAGCATAAATATACATACTCGTAGAACTTTGGTGATTAAAGTTGAAAATCCGATGAGAATGTGGATGCATATTCCTGTAACTCGTTGTTCCCTGTAGTGACGAAATAAGAACGAAGAAATATTAACAGTCATACACCAAATAAACATAGATAGGCCTACAAAAGATTCAGATTCGTAAAAGCAGTGCATGTGTCAGTATATATAAAGGAGGGTATGTGATAAAAATTGACAGCCGCAATGTATAAAAAGGAAAGGACTTAATATACAAAATCATTATAATGTATTTCTACTCAAGGTTTGAACTATCAAAGTTGAACTACAAAAGTCTTTAAAATCATTATTAGTAACATTTATACAGATGGGAACTTTTATACATACAATACAACTGAGACATAGGAAATGTAGCTGAACAGTTTTTAATGATATTTTTAATGATGGTAATTAATTACAATTAAGAACTGATAAAGGACAACCAAGAAAACCGCTATAAAAACCAATAAATTTATAAGTTGCAAGTATCTACTGATTTTACAGAAAAATCTCTCAGAAGCAATTCTCTTTTACCCACTACAGATAAGTTAAGACACTAGCATTGGCGGATCCAGGGGGGGGCGGAGAGGGCGGCCATCCCCCTGTGGCTGAACATTTTTTGTTGTTTTCACCATATTATATGCTCAAAACAGCATTTTTAGCTTGCCAAAATCTAATCCGCACCCCCCCCCCCATCTATTAGCGGTCCTGCCCCCCTAATTGAGAATCCTAGATCCACCACTGGACACTAGGTTATTAAGTAAGAAAGCAGGGTACTACTATGGGGCACCCCTACCTGACTCCCAACATCTGAGGACGTTCTCCCGGCACGGACGCCTCAGACTGACGGATGAGACTCTTGACGTGCGTGAGGGCTCGCACCGTGGCGGCGACGAACCAGGGCAGACCCAGCAGTGAACAGATACCGATGAGGACACTCAACACTAGCAGGTCCAGGTGATACCCGTGACCTTTCTGTGCATCGACACGTAATTAACTCACATTATCAGGCTGTTCACGGTATATTTTAAAAATAAAATAGATTTTTACAGATTTAATATATTTTGATTTTTAAAAATAGTACGTCAGTAACTTCAAAGAAACACGGATTATATCAAGAATAAGAATAAGAATGTAAAAAATAATTCAAAAATGTTCAAACTGACATTTTTTGTAACACAGATGAAATTAGTAAGATAATTATGCCACAAAAACGATTATCTTGTATATTATGTTTTTAATATTATAAGGCATGTAATTTGCGTAATACTTTAATTTATATAGCTGTAGTACTATTTTAATTAACATACTTTTATTCAACAGATTGTAATTCAGATTCAGTTTGCTTATAAAGCCGATCGAACCTTTAACTTATGCTCCCTGCGATTGACGATCACTGACGTAATCTGCTGATCAAGGAAAACTAAGATGGTGGCTAGCAGAGCCGGAATGATTGCGAGCGGAATGAGCCAGATATAGGTGACGTCACCGGGGTTGACGATCCAGCCTCGGCCGGCTCTGGTCGTGACGAACTCTTCGGGAACGTTCAGTTTCGGTGTCGGCACACCGAAGAAATAATCAATGGCCGTCCACGACACGACCGACAGGAAGACGGCGAAGTCGGCCACTGTGCCGCGAACCTGAAATTATTATTGATTTTTTCATTATAGACTACTGGAATGGATCGACTACTAACGGTCTAACCAGTTTCACTTCAATCGTAAGCTACTGTAAGCTTACTATACAGGAGTAAAATTGTTTATTTGTAGATAATAAAACTTGTTATATCAGAATGGTCTATTTAGTTTTAACATAAGAGCCTCAAAGAGGCCTACACAGCGTTTAATTTGAGGCTGAACACGACGGAACGGCGTTTCACTACTTCTTTTGGAATCGGAACGGCGTTCCACTACTTGCTTTGCCGTAGCGTTCCACTACTTCTCGTAAAAATAATGTAGCGCGTTCCACAACAATTCTCGTGAAAATCACGTAGCAATCCACTATAAGTTAACGTTCCACTAGTTCCACTACTTCCGTTTTTTTGTGTGACTTGCGACTCGGGGGGGGGGGGGGGGGGGGGGGGGGGGGGGGGGGGGGGGGGGGGGG
>JAQFZK010000594.1:0-10251 GCA_034695905.1 Fridericia nemoralis | reverse complement strand
ATGATTGCTTTTCAGCAAATAATAGTTTCTATAAAATACGATAGAATTGAGCATATATATTAACTTCTTGATCTTTAAAGAGACATAGTTTCGTCAAAGTTATCTGGCAACTAACGATTTAACTTAACTAACTTAATATTTTAACTGGGGGTTTAAGCCCCTCCCCCTCAACCCCCCAGCAAATCCAACACTGCAATTTAATCATTCAAGGAGCTAAACAATATAATATATTGAGTCTAGAAAACAGCTGAGATAATTTGTAGATTATTCTTTAGGGTTGTATTAATTTGACTTGGTACGGTTTAAACGCATGCCACGTAGCGTGTTACATTTAAACGTGTGACATTTAAGCTGCGACATTTAATAGTATATTCACTGAAACGTTGTAATTTAATCTTGCTGTCTGTTAATCAGCTGAGATCCGCATCACAGAGCTTGATTGATTCTCAGCGTTTCAGTGACCAGCGATTAAGCGATCTGTTATAACTATAGCACGTTTAAGCGAGTCGCCTTTACCTACAAATTACATAATGTAACTATGAAATTACGTACGTACCATAAATTTGATATAGTAACAATTGTTAGCAAGATTTACACTATATTTCATTTATTGATGTGTTATCGAAGATCTGTGATAAAACAACTCTTTAACTGATCGTAAATTTGCAGGGTTGGGTCTTGGTATGACGTCTCTGTGCTGCGTCATTATTGTACCTCATTACTTCAACAAGCGTCTCGCTCTGGCAGCCGGGATAGCATCCGGTGGTGTCCCGATAGGTGCATTGGTTGCCGGTCCCCTGACTTATCTATTTATGGATTGGTTTACCTGGAGAGGAGCTCTGCTTGTCTCCGGTGGAATATATTTCCACTCGGCAGCTCTTGGCCTCCTCTTCCTCGACCTTAGCCATTCATCAAAAGAACTAAAGAAGTATGATTGTATAAAGCCAGATTTGGATTCAGGTGTGAAAGTGGATGAACAAATTCCCAAGCAACCAATGGATTCAAATGACAGCATCACTCAAAAGCCCCTACAATTTGAAATCCAAACAGCTTTACGAAAATATCCAAAAACTGGATACTTTTCAGTGCTGAAAGATACCACATTCATTTTCTACCTTCTTGCTGTATTTTTTGGTCACATCGGCTGCCAGGTATTCGTAAATTATGCTCCCAGTCGAGCTGCAAATGTCGGCATAGAGAGACGGCTGGTATCATTGGTTCCTGTTGTCTACGGCATTGCATCGCTCGCTGCCCGGCCTGTCATCAGTCTCGTGGCGAATGCTTCATGCACCAACAGGCTTCTGCTGCTGGCTGTCTGCACCTGTGTGGCTGGTCTGTTTCACACCACTACGTTCCTTGCGAGAGATTTCACTACGGTAGCGGTCTACGTCGCATTTGAAGGCTTTTTTGTTGGTAGGTTTTTGACAAGTTTGATATTTCGTTACTATTGTAGCAGTACTCGTTACTGAGTTGCAGGAAACATTCATTTTGAAAAAAAATTATTAGTAATGATTTGTGTTATTTCATAAAATTGATTTTATTTACTTACAAAATAGTAATAATTAAATCAAATAATTTAGATAAATCATAGTATGAAACGTTTGAATATGTCTTCATTTCGGAGTACCGGTAATTTTAATTAGCACTTTGATTTGCATAAATGCTTGACTTCTGCAACACGTTTCTTGTAAACTTTGACATCAATTACGGACTGTCTATATTTGTTCCACAATGTAAACCTAAAGTTCCACTGTATTTAGATTGGATATGCATAGCAGTTTAGTAATTGTATCACTTATCGACATTCACTATCACTCTATGGTTACTATTGAAGTAAAAATATTACAGAAAACATAATTGAATTAAATTTTACAGGAAGTTTACAATTTGAAATGAATTCAACTAAACTGAAGCAACAGATACACAGTAAATTTTCAACAGATGACATTGTAATGCCTTCAAATGAGATTGTAAAGCTTCATTTAATTTCTACCTTTTTTACAAAGTTAACAGTTACCTAGAAAGTGCTATAATTATTCTTGAACTACCTCGATTTATGTCACATGTACAAATCAGTAATATATTTTCTAATTGTTGTTAAAACTAAGGATTTATAAACACAACCTAGTACTAAATCTTCTTCAATGATAGACTTGAATTTATTTTTTTACAGTTTCATTTTTGTAACGTTGTAAAGTTAGAGTACAAGGTAAGTATTTAGAAATGGATCATCATGTGAAAAGTGTTGTTGTAGGCTCGGTGATGTGTGTTGCCAATACCATTGTGGTCGATTTGAAAGGTGTCCAGGATAACGAACGCTGTCAGTCTCTTTTAACTTTCTCTCTGGGTGCAGCTGCGTTGGTCGGTCTGCCGTTAAATGGTATAATAAACATTATGTTCTTAATCCACGTATCGTAGTATATTGACGACGAACCTGGTACGAACAGCAGGGGCGAGCGCCACCCTCTTCCCCCTGATACAATTGATTGATGAAGACGCATTATCCCCTTCCAATATTTTACTTTATATACATTATGTTAAAAAGAATCTTATCTCTTTTTAAAAAGTATACCACTTCGCGTGATTTTCGGGTCATTTTTTCAAAAAATATTAGTTTGGGCTTTGGTAATTTTCATAGTCATGTCGATGACTCTATAGTTATGTTGTGCATTAATGCTAGTGGCAACATTGTTTGAATCTAGTAGGCACTGGAACTTTACACATAATGCATTGTCATGGAAACAAATTTGCAATACTGAATCACTGAATCACTTGCTCCTAACTTGTTAAAGATTGTTTAGAATTATATGAGTTAGTAAAAACAGGTATTTTCTGTCAACAGAAGTAGGTCTAATGCTTTATGAATAAATTCTACTTTATACATATTGACTGGCAATGATGATTGAGAAATTTATAGTTTAAATTAAAACGCCTTAGTGCATTTACTACTACAAAGTTCTATACTCTATTATTTGACCCCACCCGCAACAACTTTTCTCTTCACTCCCTCCCTCAAAATAAATTGAAAGCAAGTTGTTAAATATAGCATATTTCCTTATGTTAAGAGTATTGTGTTCCGTATAACAAAACTAAGCTTATTGTGCGAAATCATTAGTAATACTTTAACCATTTTAGTGTCTGTGTACGAGACTTGGGCCTTAGAGATTAGATAAAAACACACTCAAAGAAAACAACGGACTCAGAGCTCTTTAATACAGATGCTGTAACCGACAAATCACGAATAAACCATAAATAACTAGTGCTACTGATACTAAATAAAAGGTTATTCATTGAAATATTTTATCAATTCTAATTTAAGAAGAAGAAGAAGAAGAACGATTTATTTCATGAACATCCAACATAACATCAGTTTAATGAAATGAAATCATTGCTAGATTTAAATTCAAAGACATTGAACTTATTATTAAATGCATTTTAAACACAATTTATTATGTGAACAAACAGTCTACTTAAATGCTAGCAATTGTAACTGGTGCTGATGAGGCTGCCAGAAAAGTAAGGATTACTTATAGAGCTGGCATCCTAATTTAAGCAATTTTTCAAATTTCACTCTGGAATATCTAGTTAAAACTTCACACAAACAACGGGAATGTATGATAATCAGAAATAGACCTATTTTAAATCCTTTAGTAAAAAGTTGCATAGTGTTTCCCGACCCGTGACCAGCGAAATTCGTTCGAACCCCTTCTTTTTTCCTCTCAAAAAGTATGGTTATGAAATTGTGTTGTTGCTGTGGTTTCAGGCTTTCTCGTTGACATAACACATAACTACGACGTATCGTTTATAGTGACTGGCTGTCTACAGCTGATGGGAGCCGCGTTCGCTCTCATCGCCTTGCTCTGTCATCGTCGACATCGTGGCGACACTGCCTGTTGTACGTTCACTTCGCTGGTAGACGTTCATGCGTGACCCGAAAACGTTGTTTATATTCTCAACAACTGAAACGCATGCTTGTTAAATATCCGTAAAAAGGCTAAAGATTATGCAGTGTTATTCGGCATACTGTTGAATCCATTGGACAATTTGTTTTCAATCGTAATGTGTTAAGGTTTGAAATAGGCCTTCAAAAAGTGTTTGAGCTCTGATTGATTGCTTATCGCGACATAATGGTCTGCACCACGCTCTTAGCATAAGGTATTCGCTTACAAATAAATACCCTAAATACGACGTATGTGATTGTAGTCGATTCCTATATGTTGATCTTGTTGATCTTCTTTCTACTGACCTTTTATTTTGTTGTAAATAAATTGGGTAATGTATTAGTTATAGATAATATGTTACCAGCTGTGTTAAGATTTGTTCGTTTTGTAGTAGTCTGCTTTTTATTACATGTTGTATTTTAATACAGTTTTTGTGTGTTAGTCAAATAAAGATAGTTGACATGAATTGACTTGGTTCAGCCTGTCGACGGAGAATATCTTTATTTTTATTTAACTTTATTATTTTATTATATTTTCATTTTATTTCGTTTGTATTTCTTTGAATATCGTTGAATATCTTTCTGGGTTCCGAAAGTTTTGGAAATAATTTTGTAATCAACGAACGAACGGTCAACCACAAATAATGGAAATACACCAAACTGTATACACATTCAACACTCGATGTAATGGAATACTTGAAGATTGATATAATTTGCGTAATAAATTTCATTAATAAATTGTATCACTTCTTTTAACATAATACTTCAATCTGCTTAACTTAATTCTCCAAGTCGGTTACCGGCACTAAAAACTACGAATATATATTTGTGACTTTAACGCAGTCAAGCAACATAAATTACTCACTTTACTGACCATTGTCAATACGCCACGCTACAACGTGGTTTGATATATGACTGTATATTACAAAAAGAGTTACATTTCTGGGGTAGGTCACATTCGACAGTGAAAGACGGTGCTTTGGGATAAGAAAACAATTGAATCCGGTGCAATGCAGTTGCTTCACTTGCACTAGCGCCCTCTATTATAAGAGTGTGACCAACCTATATTAAGATATCATGCGAATTTAACTTTTATGGGCGCCACTTTTAGACAGAGTGTGGTTAGTAAAAAATTGAAATAAACGAATCAAGAAACAATTAATTAATAATGAAGTCTTACGTCAAAGTTTCGGGCCCGATCTACGATTTCGGACCGTCTACGGCCCTGCTTACTACTGCTAATGTTCTACCCTTGTATCGCAAAAATAATAATTTAATTTTTTTGTGCGAAAGCCTTTATGTAATTATTCATAGTTTAGCACAACAGCGACACAAATCTGAAGTACCGTATTGTCTAAAAAATTATTTTTGATCCTCCCTTCTTTTATTTTTTTGGGGAAGGCGGGATTATCCTGAAGTCATTCCATTATATGCCAGAGTAGCAATGGTATTTTACCCACCTCCAAATGCTTTCTGTTATCTTTTATCCGGCTTGCGTATAAGATACCTTACCCGGGAAAGCGCAAAAGTAGATGGATCTAAAATTGTACAGTAAATTCGAGCTTTATTTTATAATATTTGTAAATAATCTTTAACACAACTAACTTCAAACCTTTTCCAAATCCTAACCTTAACCCTAGCCCTAAATCCAACCCTAATGAATGAGCAACTAGCGAGAAAATCAATATTGAAAAATATGTAAACCGTTATATGATTGGCTATTCACGCTTTCCTGGGTAAGGTGACTTATTCGCGTCCGGCTTGTTGGTTATGAATTCACAATCTTCAGCACTGTATTCGAAAAGATACAGAATCAGGATTCCAAAGTAGAACCTCATTTGTTTATTTAATGACAGCAGAACTAGGATTCAAGTGAAATCATCTGTATTTAATCGACTCAGTAGAGCTTATCTATACTATCTAGTATCTAGTATCTAGTATCTAGTCTGATAACACAGAAAAACTAAATATTTGGTAGGACGCCCCTGCATTAACTAGCAGACGGTTCAGTTATAAAAATAAAGTAAAGTGTTGTTGTTTTCATATCGAAGATGATTAGGCTTAGCGTCTAGGTGTGAACCCGGGCCACCAGAGTGAGAGGCTTGACTGCTATCCACTACACCACAGCGACCTGTTCAGTTGTTTCAGTTACAAATAATTCAATGTTCATACCCATTGATTTGTCTTTTCCTCGGTGATAGAATATGTTTTACCAGCGCTCAGTATTAATTATTATTTAACATTATTAGCATTCATAATATTATCTAACAACTATCTATAGTCCAAAATTTACTACTTTTATTTCGCAATAGTGTGCTCAATAGCATGGCTGGATGTCGCCAGGATGAAATCTATCAAACTGTCATTGTATTGCAACAGTCGAAATCTAACAATGAAAGCATTGAAGCTTTCAATGTGTACTGTAGTGTAACTAATATTTTCAGTCATTGACAGAATTTGGGGGAGCTACATATTTAAGTGTGTTAAAACTTTATAGTAAACTGTTGGACACATTTAGTTAAAAATTAATAAGGTAACCAATATTTTCAACCATGCCGAATGTATATCTGTCTGAAACTCCACCTGCTGAGCTGATTCCATATACTGTATACAACAGTGAGTGACGCCTGTGTTACCAGCACGACGTTGAGAGATGGGAGGGCGGGGGGGGGGGGGCGAATACAGTAAAATGATTCCGGAAAAGTCTTGCGATGCACAACAGCAACACATTCCACCGCGCCCTCCTGTCTGTTGTAATTTCCAACTCGGGCACTTTCAACAGTTTAGGGACATTAACAAAATTAAACTTTCATGATAGTTATTGTAACTCGCTTTCAAACATAGAATCTTATTTTTGGGGGAAAGCGTTGGTACAACTTTCTTTAAAAATGTTGATGACCTTACAACTATTTGTTTCGATCATCAACACTTTGAGAGGCATGCAGGAGGCAGTTAGGGATCTAAAGCACTCATCTTATAAAGGTTTCACTATCAGGAAGGACACCAGGAGACACTGTGCCACCACTTTTTTCCAGAGGTGCGTGCCCAACGCCCATGCAGGCGTCGGTGCCTATTATAATGGGCGAGAACACCATAGGGTTTGTATGGCAATACAGTAAACTGATAGTTTGAAACGTCGTATAGAAAAATCGATATCTCTAATAAATATTTCGATTTATCACATTTCGCATTTGTGTCCGTATCACGGTGTTGTTAGCAAACATATTTTCGTATTTTCGAATACATTTGTGCAATGGCTGATATGCAGTAATTTTTATAATAGGTATGAAAAATATCCTGACAGTAATGCACAGTGCATGTAGAGTTAAGTCGCTGAATGAATATCAATATCAGATTTATCAATAGATAGGTATTACTTACTGAGGCAGTTCGTACTTAGGGTTCTGTCGCCGTTTTAAGCGTTTTTAATAGCGTCGTGACCAGGTGTCACAAAAAGGAAGTTTCAAATTAAATTTGAAGGGTGATTGTATACTATGACTTCAAAATTAATTATCTTGAACACTGGTAGTTATAGCGATGCGTAGAATGTAGATACAGTTCTTTGGGATGCGTTAGTTCAAGAAATTTAGATTGTATGTATAATAATTAATTGGTTTGAACATGTTATAGTGTTTGTGTTATTTGATAGTGACTTCATTTTCTGTGCGTGAATAGATGTATCTATGTACATATATTAGGGGCATCGACTTTTGTAAAATTGCACAGGTGACTTTCAGAAGTTATGTGAAGTTGTGAACTCAAGTACAAATTTCTGTTGAAAACTGTTACTTTAAGTAACATAAAATACCGAACAAAAAATAATGGAAATTATCCATTATATATTGTATAAAATAGTAAACTAATAGTTTTAGTCTTACACTATAAAAATGACCATTTCGGTTACCTATTATACATATTGTTTAACTAATAGTGGAGTGCTAAATTCGAAGCCGATCCTTCAAAATCCACCGTTTGTTTTAGATACTTGGGCAATGGTAACGGCCTATACCTTCTAGTCGGCGCCTGTAGCTCATATATTAATGATTACCAATAATAATAATTATTATGGTTAAATCGTGTGAAACAATAGTTAAGTCGTATGTTTATTATTGTTTAAAAAAGAAACGTTGTTTTTATTTAAGCTTATGTTAATTGTTTTGCAACGTTATAATTCCATAATTAGTCTTTCTAAAATTTTTACTTTTTAATATCTACGCAGCACTCAAGAATCGAGTACCGAAGGCAACAGTTGAAAAAATAATAATATTATTATTATAATAAAAGCCCAGTTTTAAATATAAAGCGATTTAAATTCAAATTTCACTAGAATATATGTTTTTAGAAACGACACTTTTAAATATAGCCTGCCAATTCAATACTTTTAGAATAATTTCGAAATTAATAAAATTTATTAAATTGACGACTCTACGCATTTACAGGGGCACAGTTAACCCGAAACTCCTGTCGTTTGACACTAGTGAGAAAGTTGGCTATGTATAAGAGATAGGATAACAATCAACTTTATATTATAAGCGACATGATATAAGTAACATATTCTGTGCAAACCTATAGGACAAAAGAGGGCTTCGTGTTCTTAAAATAAGAAGTTGTGCCGGACTGACTCCGTATACAGATTCTGTCTATCGGATAGTGTGATCATGACTGCGTCTATAAACAATAAAACGTCTGCCAAAATCCACGAAACACGGCGCCAAACAAATTTGGATTTAAAAGGTTTCTAAGAAACTCAAAGAAAATTTCATTTAAACTAAACCAGTCTTTCTGCAACTGAAACAATTAGAAATTAAGCAACCTGGATTTCCAACTTTCAAAATTATATTTGGCTTGTACAAGTGTATACTGCATGCAGCTCCTTGCACTCAGTACCTGACCTTCAATGTCTCGAGACCATGCGCGTGTAGAGAAGGAAAGAAACACTCGTGAAGTTGCTAAAGTAAATCCCAATGATATGTAAGATAAGAAAGATAATTATAACCATAAAGAAGTTCAAGCTGTGCCCCATGGCGGATGGGGATGGATCGTTGTCTTCAGTTCCGCATGTAGTGCTGTGATAAGCGGAAGCGCGCCTGTGGTTTACTCCATCTGTGACTTAGAAGACATGAGCGACTCATTGAGTACCAGTAAAGCAGTGACTGGGTGGATTAGAGCCACATGAATAGCCGCGTCACAGTTATCTGGTTAGTAATGGCAAGTAAATTACACTCGTTATAATGTAGTCTATCTTTAAACGATTAGTATATTTATAAAATAAACTGTAGTAGTCCTTTTTTAGCTTGAATAAATGGTGTTCATTGTTTGTGCGTAAGTAGATTTTTCTGGAATTCTGTTGAGATTTTATCGTTTTATATTGTGTTTATATGTGAAAAGTATTCTAATAGTAGAATTCAGTACAATGCCGAGATGGCAATCCTGTGTTACAGAGATGGAAATTATGTGCAGCAGGGATGGTAGTCTTGTGTGGCAGGAATGACAGTCCTGTCTGGCAGGGATAAATAAATAAATAAATATCAGGTTTAACGTAATGCTCATTCTAATACAAGATGTCAATGACACCCAATACTGACAACGCCCTCATCCACTCAACTGATAGCACTGTCAGTAACTGATAAAGTGGTCAAAACAAGCCAACCATTATCCGTAAGATCAGTTATTATAAACACAGAAATTAAGGTGGTTAAAAATGAGTTTTCAACATTTTTCTAAAACAAATTAAACTAGAATCAGTACGAATACTTTCAGGTAAGTTATTCCAAATAATCGGTGCACAATAAAAAAAATGACCGTTGACCACCATTAGAAGAAATAAAAGGCTGTTGTAATAAATTTTTACAAGTAGATTTTAAATTGTATGAAACAGAACGATAGCTAAGCAGCTCATATCTTGATATGTTGGTTGAATCAAATCATTGGAATATAACTAACTATTAGATTCACTGCCCGATGCGGACCGGTATCGACACCGGTGCCTCATTCGAAGAGGTTAGTTAACCTTCGTAGTATGCCAGCTACTCGGTCGAAACTATGTCGACACATGTTTTCGAGTCTTGTTCATACTTGGGAACATGTAGCGCCACTTGTGAGGTGCACAAATTTTGTCTTCGACAAAGTGGCATGTCCATTTTTTCGAAGGAACGAATTTTGTATTCTCGCTACGCTGAATGTGTGTCGCAATATGCTTATACCACGACAGATTCCTGATTTTATCTGATTCTTTATCGTCATTACAAGCTCTGAAGAGCTGTAATTTTGACAACTTTATTGTTCAACAAATACTTGTTAAGTGTCATTCT
>JAQFZK010000593.1:0-10255 GCA_034695905.1 Fridericia nemoralis | reverse complement strand
CAAAAATCAACGGCTATTTATAGCGGCACTCATCGGGGAAAGCCCTACAGAGGAAAATCCATATAAACCGACTGTACGGTAGAACTCAGTATACATTGAATCGCCTGCGTCCAATCGACACACCCGTTTACTGTCGCTAGAATTTCTGTCGCTGAAAGAAGAACTTTATTTTCATTTAGTCGATTGTAGAGTTGAAGAACAAGCAACAAGTTGCAACAAAAGTTTTGTTTTCGATTGAGAAGTAGTCAAACTTTACGACAAACTACTCGCAAGTCTGTGTAATACAAAGAATCTTTGTCAGGTGAGGGTTTATTGATAGGTACGTAAATTTTAAACAGTAGGAAAAGTTAGATAATTTATAACACTAGGAAGAAATAGTATTTTGTGAAGTTTCGACAGAAGAATAACACTACACAGGTGCACGATTTTAAGGTACCTGTAATATCAACGTCACAGTGCATTCCTGAGGCTGCAAGATGAAGATAGAAGTGCGAACATCAGAATCAAGGCATTCTAGGCTACACGAATCACACATTGGTTAGTAGGGTTAATATTCAAATTGATTAAATTTATATCGATTACATTTTAACTAGTTTTTTGATAACTATCAAACTAAGTTGATTGCATTTTGGAGACATTGCTAGTTTGTCTTTTGTTACGAAATAATAAATAGTCTTCCTTTTTGCTTGTTTCATCTCTTTCCCTTTATGACACTGTTTTAGTTTTCCATTTTATCTTTTATTAGTTGGTTATCTAATAGCCGTAATGCAACATTATGGTGTTAAGCAATGATAATAGTGTGCAATTCATCTTGTTTCCACAAGCTTCGTTACTACATGTTTCTCTACTGGAATCGTATTTTTTTCTTTCATTTTATTGTCTCTTATTTCTTAATTGCTATTTTTCCTCGTTTCTTGCCACAATGGGTTTTTCTTTTATCAATTTTTTTGTGAAGTTTGGTTACAAAATTTTCAGAATTGCCAATTAGAATGATTTGTTCTAAACATTAATTTGCTGCCAAAAACACCCGCAAATTAATTGAAATATAGCGTACAAAATCGTAAGTGTCTGACGGAAGGAGATTGACGATTCATCAAATCACACTATCAACAAATTCACAGCGTTAGTGCTCCAAATCAATCACTGACGTGAACAATTTGTTCCGAGATATGTTTACACATCCGACTTAGTGCTAACAAAATTCCATTGACTAATTCAGAGATCCTGCAGTTATAATAAACTATGAGCATTGTATGTTATTACTATTGTTATTGGAACTGAACTTCCGGATTAATTGACGGTTTGTGCGTCACTCCAGTAACTCTTGTCACCTATGGCATGAAATAATTGAATTTAGTACGTGTCTAAATGACTTTACTTAGCCTTAGTTGTTTAGCTGCTAAACAGCTCTGTATAAAACCTCAATGACGCATGTTTATGTTAACGCATATAGAGTATATAATGATGCCGTTTGATTGGCTGTTTCGAATGTGCGTGTTTAGTAATTTCATTATAACTGTAGAGAGTTAAACGGTTAGTAATAATGCTGCTTCCGGTCTAGTATGGCTAATCGTGGTGTTTACCACAGGAGCCAATTCACAATAAATGCACTGATGGCAAACATTGATGGCTATATACGACTATCAGATTCACGTGAAACTGGTTTAATTTTAAGTATATTCTGCCTTTAGTTTTTCCGCATCGTTTTAAATCTGTGTAAAACAATATAGTTATATTTCTTTTCTTTTTGCTACTATATAATTATAATTCTTTTCTGCAACTAGATAATATTTGCTGATATTTAAGCGCTTGAATGTTTCACTTTCTAAAACATACGTTCAAATGTAGATTTGTAACAGATTGCACCCTAACTCTCGCAGATTTCCTGCTAGTTTACAGTATATTTCATATTTAGTATTATATAAATAAACGTATCATTTGTTATTATACGCGCAATAGTAACTGCCTTGATTACATATTTTATTTATTACACTCTAGAGATGTGTTTCACTCACTGTTTTAATAAGACGAAATCGCGACCAATGAAATCACTGGCCGCTGAATCGTTTGTTTCCAACTAGCCCGTTGAACAGTCAGCCGGCATGGTGCAGTAAACAGTTCTCTACGTTGTAACGCCGCCGTTAATCTTTCCTAATAAATTGTGCCGCCACATCTAGAACGCGCTGACAGTGTACGCTCCGGAATTAGGCAAGATCGGTTTTACCGGATCAAGGGGCCCCCGGTGGCGTAATTGGAATTTGTCCGGTAGTAACCGGCACGTACAATTTTGCACTGAATTTGGGCATAATTTTTTAAATAATCTGTACTACTACTAAACTTAACCATCATTCCTAACTCTAACTCTACCCCTAACCCTACCCTAACCCTAACACTAACTATTTAGTAATTAGTGAGTAAGTAATTACTAAAGATGTAAGTAAACCGTTCTGCGATTGGTTAGTGCCGGTTACTACCGGGGACTTTCCAATTACGCGTCCCGGTGCGGGAGAAAGGCCATGATTGGCCGTTCTTACAAGGCGCGAACCAATCACGCCTCCTTATTGTCTTAAATACAAGTTCTCGTTCGCTGTTCTTGATTCCTGTTCTTTCAACAGCTGATAACGAGGTCTCTCTAATTGATCGGAGATTTTTTTGTTATATTTAAAAGAGCGAGCGACGGAATGAAACCGGGACAAAGTACCGTTGTGAAACGATTCGAGATTACTGGCTTTCTCTAATCAGCTGTTCGGATAAAAAAAACTACAGATAATCGTTTGAAACAAAATGTAAATCGGTCCGAATCGTGACCTGTTTTTCAGAACTTTTTTTTGTTGGATTTTGTGGTTCATCAGGTAACTGCGCATCAACTGAACTCATTGCAACAATATAACACTTAACAGGAAGACGATTCAGGAAGACGAATTTACAATATTATCACGAGCACGGATTAAGGTGGGTGCTATTGATGCTGCAGCATCAAGCCCAACGCTGAAATAGACCCAAAATAGGCCGTAATGAAAGACAAAAATAGGCCCAGATGACATTTTTGTCTGTCACTACACCTCCCCCCGCCCTCGCTCGTCAGGTATTTTGTCCGAAAAATAGGTCTTTTCTGCGCCGCAGTATCACCCCCAGTTTCATCTTAATCCGGCCCCGATCACTAGCTGAACGTAAATAAATTGTTTATATAGATTTTTTTGATAATTCATACTAATTAACAATTACGACCAATAGTAGCCAAATCCAAAATTCTAACCGTATCTATAACGATAATATAAATCCATGAACCAACTTCGACAATTGACTAATTAGTCAGTAAATATTTATGAAAAATGTGTGAAAACTTTAATGTAATTGGTTCACGTTCCTACCCTTGGTGAGATTGTAAAATGGTTTGAAACTGAATAATTATTTTATTACACCTTATCAGCAAATAATCAGGTTCAAAGCCGTGAGAAAAGCTACCTCTTGGGTTTCATGAACAGTGAAAATGTGCACCCATTGAACCGATTGGCCGACAAAAATATTTTTTGAATCCGTCATAAAATTTCTTTCAAATAACGTTTGTTTGAAATCCTCCACGGAGTCGTTAGGATCGAATCCGGACGGAGAATGTCAGAGGGACGTAGAGGCGGATATCTAAGAACGGATCGACGGACACACAGGGAGATAAAAGGACGGACAAGGAGACGGACAAAGAGACGGACAAAGAGACAGACAAAGAGACGGAGAGAAGGAGAGGAGCGGACTGCAGAGAGGAGGGATGTGTGGAAAAATGACGAAAATATTCCACGGCGTTCATTTACAGACGAGCATCGAGTTTACAAAAAAACAACAGCTCAGCGAGCAATTGCAGGACGTTCCAGGAATCTGGCAACAGGTCGCTTTTTGGAAGTGCTCAATAATTAAGCCAGACAGAGGAAGATAGATGGATAGAGAGATAGGTAGACGGAAGACCGAGAAGAGAGAGAGACGGAGAGAGAGAGAGAGAGAGAGAGAGAGAGAGAGATGAATGAAGGAGAAAGATGAAAAGGAGAGAGAAAATGAAGAAAGTTAGAGATGAGAGAGGGAAAGGGAGAGATGCGGAAGCAAAAGAGAGGAATAAAGAGATGGAAGAAGGAAATAGAAATGCACGAGAGAAAAGAAGAAAGAGATGGAAAAAGTAGAGATGGGATGGAGAAATGGAAGAGAGAGACAGAGAGAAGGGGTAATAGAAAAAATAAAGGAGAAAAAGGGAGTAAAATAAATATAAAAATATAGCGAAAAAAGGAGCGGCAGAAAGCAAAAAAGAAAAATGCAAGGTAAAAGGAGAAACAGATAAAAATTGGTAAAAATGAGAAAAATTAAATGATAATAAAAAGTAAAAACTAAGAGGGAAGGAGGGAGAATGTCAAAAATCAGAGATAGGGCAGAGATTTTTCACAGAAAGAGAATCAGAAAGAGGAAAAGTAGTTTTTTCGTCTGGAAATGATCCTCCACCGCATAGTGACAGTTTTTACAACCGAGTTGCAGTAGGATTACAACGACAGAATTTATGAAACCATTCCTGGTAAACATTACCGCAGAGCATGGTAGTTCATTGTTAACTGACGCTATCGTCCTTCCATGCCATAACATCTAAATCAAATTATTGTAAACTATTTAAATCTAAACTACACTATCCTGTACAGATTCACAGTACGTTGAAGTACGATGTTGAACTTGCATTAAACCTGCACCGAAGTGGAATGTTGTAAGAACCGTTTGCAGTTAGTTGAAAAGTATCCTTCAGTCTTTGATGCGTTTTGTGTGTAAATATTTGTGCACGCGAAGGTTTTTTTGTTGCTGTAGTAGTGTATGTATGTTTCCAAAGAAATAAATGATGGCGATACCATAGGCTAAATTAAAACAAACAGTATAATTTAAATTAGTCGGCATAAAATATCAAATTTATTTGTTTGATCACTTGCAATCAAATTTGACAACCACAGATAAACAATGACAGTAGTTAAAAGCAAGAGGCAAGTGTTACATTTAGTGTTAACCAGACTAAACACTGACAGTTCTTCTTTTGCGCATGTATACGACCTACATTTAAGAGTGCATATCAGTATATACAACATAGTGTAGTTTAAAAAAGGTAGCTAACATTTGAAAAGGAACACGGACAATTACGGTAATTAAAATTAATTTTCCTTCAGTATGTATGTACGATGTACAAATGTACATGGAGAATTACATTTTAATATGTAAAACAGGAGAACAAAAAAAGACAGACCATAAAAAATTACGAAAAACACAGATACAATTATACTATACAATTACATAGATACAATACAATTAGTTAAGATCAGCTTAACTGGTTCTTTTAAAATCCTAATTGATTGAAATATATTTAAAATTTGTGTCAACAAAACACAATGACAATTCTAGCTGCACAGTGTTCGATCGCCGAGCTTGCAGTGTTTAGTCAGCAAAATATATGATTATTTTTGTAGAAAAACTCGTTTTATTTCAACCAAAAAGTTGTGAAAATATTTTAAACGATCAACAATAATCGTATAACTTTGATCGATAATTTATCATTTGCTATAATTCTGCATACGTCTAGTACATGGGCGGATCCAAGAATTTTCTAAGGCGGGGGGGGCGACCTCGAAAATCAACCATTTTCGGCCTAAGGGTATTTTAGGATGTGCCCAAAAATTGCAACTTTTGTATGGAAAACAAATTGGCCTAAGGGGGTCCGCCCCCCCCCCCCCCCCCGAATCCGCCACTGATCTAGTACATCTAAATATTACACAATAACTTATAAGATAATTTTGAAAGTATTCAGAAATGTTCGTGATAAGATTTGCTAGATTACAACACATTTAAGAAACATTTTCAAAAGAAACACCCTTTATTGGAAAACTCACATAGTCGTAAAATTCTATTATAAAAAGTGCTTCTTTTTATAAAAGAATAGCAAATAGAAAGCACGGAAAAGGCGATTTTGGAACGATAACTAAAACGGAAGACGTCTAGAGAAAAGCTCAGTTCGTAGTCTTCTTATGGATGTAAAAGCGCTGAAACTTTAACTTCCCGGCCGGAGAATCAAAGGCGATTCGCACGATCGACTAAGGTCAGTTGCGTGTGGAAAAAGTTTTCTTCGCGGGATTACGACCAACTAACTCGCAACCTGACCACGACGACGCAAAAGTGGAGCAGACAGTTTTACGACGAGTCGTGCGACGTAGATCAGAATATAAATTGATGAGTTTTAAGAGCCGAGTCTAGTTAGTCTTCTGTCGGTCGTTGTCGAGTCGTACGACTTTGTCGTAAAACTTGCACGCAGTTGCTCTCATAAGTCACCGTATCACACAACCAAAGCCATCACACACACACACACGGAGAGGGGGGAAGATCTGTACGGATTCTGATCAGCTTTCAAACTGCAGTCCTGCATCTGTATGGAGCATTTCGTTTCGTTGTGACAGTCATTAGATTTCTAGCTTCGAATATTTTATCGCAAAGCTAACTGTTACGTTAATCTCTTGGTATCGCAAAGTAGCAGAATTTTATTATCGCATTAATTTTGCATTGCTAGATATTGAGTTATTTAAGAACTCATAACGGTATATCTTTAAAATCATCTCATAAACGTTTGATAGATTATAGAATTTACTTTTTGGGCAAAGCAGACTCACATTTATCGGGAAGTTGAATCGCTTATAAAGAATTCGTCCGATTCTTTTGAGCATGATAAACAGTAGGATTCATTCAGTAAAGCTTGCGCTCAAGTTTGTAGTATTGACTTTGTAACATCATTCAAAAAATGTTCATGTTTACATCCTAAAGATTATAGAATCAGAAGACATGTACGTATGTTTGTTGACCTTGTAGTTTCAACATCGACACTGATTCGCTTATCGATGCGGTTACTCTCCTCTCTCACCCTCGCCGCATTCATGATGTCTTCATCCACTTCACAACCCGAAGCTCATGCCATCCCCACCCCGCCCCTGCGGTGGCTCAAGCCCTGTTCGCCGAGCCAGGGAGGGGGAGCTGAAGCCCTGGTCAGTCTCGTTGTGGACTCGGGGGCGCAAGGGGTGGATGCGACGGGGGCGGGAACGAGTCCGCGAAGGCCGGAGTCGACCCTGAATGTTGGACAGACTTTTAGGACGCTCGGGGAGAAGACGATCAAGCTGAAGAAGAGAGTTCGGGATCTGAAGACACTATACGTAAGTACAGTTGTCAGTTTTTTTTATTCAATGTTAGGGAGAGGGAAATTGGTCGTTTTTAAACACTTGATAAACAAGCCCGTAACCAGGTGGAGTTCGAACGGTTCGTATGAGCCCCCCACCCCGCGAGAAAAATGACTGTTTTTTACATTATAAGGTCCGCTCTGGAAGCGAAAAAAGGTCAAAAGGTCCACAAAAGTAGGAAAAAGAACCCCCTTCCTGGACCTGAAGAACCCCCCCCCCGCGATGAGGCTGGTTACGGGTCTGGTAAAAATTTCGTGAGGGGGTTGGGTAGGTAATGATTTCTTATTCATAGGTACCCACAATAGTGGGACGTATTGGGTTAACACAGGCGTTACGAATTATACGTTGTTGTTTCATTTACCTGTTGCAAAAATAAGCAATTATTGAAGTAACTGAAACAGCAGCTAAAATAATTTAATCCAGTGCAGAACTTTATATGAAACGTGCACTGCAAGTTATTTTAATTGCGTATTTTAAGAATAAATAAATAAACATAATGAATCAGCTGAGTTATTGAAACATTTACCCACTTATTATTTAACTGTTATTGAAACTTTTATCCACTTTTTATATAACTGTTATGGTAGGAAGTTAGTAAATCGCTAGGCTTAATATTGTAAACATAGTACTGGTTATCGAAGAAATTTAATGTTGTCCTAACCATTTCGTTTACAAGATCAAATCAGATATGAAAGAATTTTCGTACTACAGTATTTAGTTTCAACTCGTTTTTGTTATTCATATACATACAAATATAAATTCAGCATTGAAAGACGTTATTTTTATTTTGAACACAATACAATCAATCCCGAATCATTTCTAACCCCCAAAAATAATTTAGTTGATAAATCAATACAATTCAATAATAAACATGATAGAGAAACACCTAGTTTCATTTTATAAAACTCTTCCGTAAAAAGAAATACTAAAAAATAAGTGCTATTACCAAGGAAAGTATGGTTAATGTCATTATTTAACAGGCGATGATAAAAATCCATTGCTTATGTGTCGTGACTTGAAACAACTACTAGGTATAAACTTTGACGTGTGAAATCTGCGTGAGAAGTTCTGGTTTCAAATTTGACTAATTTGATAATAAAGGTGGTGGAAACTTTCGTTTCTTGCCTATAGATTCGTTTGATGCAGAGGCGAAATATATTTTCTTTTTGTCCACTTTTAACATTATATTCTTTAATGAATCTAATTATATACGGTCAACGTTTAGTGACGTTGCACAATTACATTATACAACGCATGCTGATAAAACAAATAGAGACGCCACCACTTTAGTAAATAATGTCAACACCGGATGTTTCAGTAAAAGGTATAACCCTGCAATTACTCTCATTACTTGCCCGTCTATCTAACGTTCTAAACTACTAGACTCGTTAAAACGGAACCAATCGTAGGTTACGATAACATTATAACAGAATGGGAAAAATGAATTGTCAAATTATCTCTGAGTATAACATTTATGAAACTGTACATCATTTTAGTAGGCCTACTTTATGCGGTGCGCTAGCTTGGCTGCTATATGTTTTTTGTTTATTTTAGGTGAATTATCTTGTTCATTAATTAGTTGTCTAGGTAGGTGGTTACTATTTCCTGCTCTGCTATTTCTTATTCAGTACTTTTTTGGAGGTTTCAGGCACTTGCTTTAAGTGATGGTAGTTATTATTCCAACCTGCAAGTGCATCTCATACTCATACAGATCATTGCAGCAAATATCTCAGCAGCCGCGTTCTACAGTTCAAAGGCAATAAAAGCTTCTCACTGATGCTGGTATCAGATAAGAAATTATGACTATTTAAGCAGCTACTCAGAGATTACTAATAACATTCTCTTTATTTTAAGATAATTGACGATCACGATTAGCCGCAGACCAGTTTTTTCAACAAGTGTCCAGTCATGATTTCTAAAAATGGTCTGTCTTTGTCGGTAGGTCAATGAAAGCATTATCGTATCTGCTTGAAACAACTTACTAAACAACAAAATTTACAGCACCACTTAATTCATATTAGCAAGTCGTATATATATATTTGCCCTTCAGCAGCTCACTTGCAGCACTTTTCTGGTTAGCCACGCAAGAGACTCCGCGGAGATAGCCTTGAAATGGGTCCAAATAGTCTCAAAACAACAGTAAAAATTATATAAGAATTTGCTGTGGTTTTTAACCACGCTTTCAAATTAAGATGAAATAAATATGTCTGACTAGGCCTACTTCAGTTTAGGGTCCAAAAGAGCTTCAACGTGTCTGAGACTAAAATAGCTCACAAATATCTTAAAATATCTAAGTCAACACTTTTACCTCAAGAAATATTTCTTAAGATATAAAGAGACATTTTATAGATATTTTAGTGGAAGACTTCTTTTGTAAATGTCCGTACGATAATTATCGTTATTTGTACGACTTCATTGTATAACTGATTTAGAAAAACAGCGCTGATTATGCGGTACAAAAAAACAAGAATCAGTGACACTATTGACAATGTTGTCAATGAAAAGAGATTCTCATTATTATTATGTCGTCATATTAATCATGATCAGAACGTAGTGGAATTGATTAGCTTTAAATAAGGTCGAATAGCTGAAAAGAAAGCAGATAAGAAAAATAGCGATACATGTAAGAAAGGAGTATGTGAAAGAGTAGAAGAAGGAAAAGATTGTAAGAAAGGAGTATATGAAAGAGTAGAAGAAGGAAAAGATAAAGAGTTAAAAATGTAAAGAACTAAATATTAAGAATTATGTTAAAACGGAAATTGAAAAACATAGAAAAGAGAGTTAAGTAACCTTATATGAAAGAAAAACCAAACAAAATATCAAGATTTAAAAAATATGTCAGACACAAGGATATAAATACATGATGTAAAGAATGAGAGTTCGTCGAAAACGAAAAAGGAAAGAGATAATCATCAGGAGTACAATGCAAAAAAGAAGAAAGGAAACAAGATATAATCGAGTGAAATAGAGCGGCTATTTGTTGTTTCAGAGATGACAATTCTTGCTCTTCTTCTTCTTCTTCTTCTTCT
>JAQFZK010000592.1:0-10256 GCA_034695905.1 Fridericia nemoralis | reverse complement strand
TATGAGATCGAGCTTAACAAGTTTAAAATAGTTTCCTCTTTTTGAATTGTTATTTGAAAATGTGACAGTAGTTATTTACATCAACATGAACATAGTTTGTAACAATTTTGAAAAACACAACAAGACATTATTTGTCACAGGTGCTACAACAAGATATATTATCTCACGAAAACGAGCTCGAAGACCTCTCACAACATGTATCCTCCCTCAGTAAATCCAATCCAAATAAAAGGGACAAACAGCTGATAAATGTAGTAGAACAATACAGAAAGCTGGGATCCTGGTGCTCAGAGCTGATCAGTCATTCAAAGTCCATCGTCGCAGAACATCAGGACTTCCAGGATCAGAGAGATTTAATTACAGAAAGTTTGGCGGTTCAGCGGCAAGCCATACAATCGATCATTGACTTGAATGGAGCGGACAAGTTTGCTCTACAAACAAAACTCAACTCTCTTGAGGTTTGTGTCTTGCTGTAAACAATTGGGTAAATTTTACAAAAAAAACTGTTTATTTTTGATTATCGAAGTGACACATGTTTTAAACTGGTAGGGATGTGCTGTTGAACTTTGTGATGACATCGCTTTTTTATTACATCGTAGTGGATATATGAATTCTCTGTAGAATAACATTAAATATCTGTTATACAAATTTCTAAAACCAAAAAGTAATACTCCTAAGTAATAAATAATAAAGATAGGTTTACGCTTTGTTGATTTATATATTTTGTTTATATATATTTACTTGGTTTAATTATTTGATATTTGAGACTACTCATATTTTTGTGAGAAGTATGCCCACAGTAATGAGAGAGTTATTGCAATTTACCAACTGTTTTTTATTACATAGCACTTAAATTCACAGAATGTTAATTATATAATTGAAATGAATATAATTAGTTTTATTGTTCTCAGCAAATATCCAACAAATTGTCTTCGCTGACTGGCGACCTGGACACGGTCAACTCTCTCAGCCAGGTTGCGATGAGAAACAGTTCGGCGGAGGGGCGAGAGTCGATTAGGCGTGACGTCATCACTCTAACCTCCGACCTGCAGGAGGCTGGCGCTGAGTTGACGGAAGCCCGAGAATGTTTAACAACTGCGCTCGACCAATGGAAACTGTTTGAAAACTCTCAACATTCTGTCAGCCAATGGTTTGAACAGATTGAGTTAAAGCTGCACGATATGCCCGCACTGTCAACTTTGGAAGAGAAAACGACGCAATTAGATGCCATTCAGGTGTGTGTAAATATAACTTAATATCTTTATTAAGTAACAAACACGTCTGTAGCCAGGGGGTAGAGGGAGGCCAGGCCACTCCACTGTTTTTTCCTAGCCCCATAAGTTTTGATAGCTCTGTATAGTTGTATGTGAAAAACAGCTTTTGAAAAACAGCTCTAAAATATACCTTTCTCCTCAAAATGATTTCCCGCCCATCATAAGACTTAGAGCTGGCTACGGTCCGGGTAACAAATAATAGTTTGATCGTTTATTTTATTATAAACTTTTAAATTGAAAGAGCATTGAAATGTTATTAATAACTGGACCTGTACTGAAACTGTACACAGCTTACCTTTTAAGCAATATTGAATGATCTAAGAAGCTAGTCGTGTTTACAACAAAAGTCAACAGCTCTTGAATTATAAACAAATGTTAAAGCATTTAATTGGCATTAAATAAATGATCGTAGTTAATGAATTCATTCATTTTAGTTAAAACTAATGTTACCTTGCATTTTGTAGATACTAAAAAGTGAAATTGACAGCAAACAATCAGAAGTTGAAAGTTTTGAGGATGTCGGTCACACACTGATCAAGTTGACATCCAATCAACACATTCCCTCCTTCACGTCACAGGTCATCAATCGATACCGGGCTCTCAGCGACGCTGCTAAGGTATTTCTTATCTTTTGACTTTATTAATATTTTTCTCAGAAAATATTTCATAATGAAATCATTACCGCTTTTAAATGTATCTTTTATTTCAATTTGACGTAAATACATTTTTGTTGGTATTGCTTGCGTAATTGTAATTTACAAAGGATATTGATAAGAAGTGTATGTAACAAACAATATTATATGTATACTATATCTAAATGATATATATATATTACAACTTAATTTTAAAATAAAATATCTAATATCTATACTATATTTCAATTATTATGACATTTAATTGTTTCTAAATGTTTGAAATGAACCGAGTATTCATAAATTAAATTTTTTGTATATCCATTGTTACTGTGTTCTGCAAACTGTAATTAGTCCGCACTGAATGTGTGATTACAATATGAAAATCAAGGTAGAAGTTTGATAATCTTGATATTCTGTTGTTGAAAGATTGTTGAAGCAAATGTTGTTATATTTAATTTGATTGCTTTCAGGATCAATTGTCAAAATGGGAACAGCATGTTACCAGACATCAAACATTCGACGACGGCGATCAGGACCTGACGAAGTGGATTGAGAAGCTCGATACACGCCTGGGAAACATCTCACAGAAAGTCAACGAGATTTCAGAAAGCGAAAGAAACAAGCAATCCCTCGAAGCGCTCATAAAAGACCGGAGCGTCGCTGTGCAGAAACTGAACGCATTGGTTGAGTTGGGTGATGGTTTGTATGGGGAGACTTCTACTGGGGGCAGAGATCAAATCAAACAACAAATAGCTAAGCATAAAACGGCTCTGAAGTCGATAAAGAACAGCATCGAGGATCTGCAGAAGAAATCCAGTGGTATTGTTCGGATGCAGCAACATTTCTCGGACAGTTTACAGGAATTTAGTGAGTGGCAAAGAAAAGTTCTGGAAGAGATGGAACTCGGTAGTCAGCCTGGGAATACACTGGCAGAGAAGAAAGAAAAATTACAGTTTAACAAGGTTGAACATCTAATATATTTAGCTATTAGGATATTTTGCAATTGTTTTCTTTATCTTTGCAGAAGGTGCAAATGTTTGTGTGCCTAATGTACTACATAATTTAATACAGGCAAGTGAATTATTTTTTACAAAATGGATACAAAATTTTAGGCTTTTAATCAAATAATTCATTCATATTTATTTTGTTCTTTGTTTTATCACTAATTTTTAATAATTTAATATTAAATATAATAATTAAAATTAAAATAATTTAAATCCTTAATCATAATTTTCATCATAATTGTTTAATCATAATTGTAATCACAATTTTTAATTCATTAATTTGTAGTTTTTCTTATTACAGTTCTTTGTGTTGCGTTTTAGAATCCACTTCACAGTCAAAAACCTACTTGTGACTGTCACTAATTTTTACAGAATTCTATTGATGTTTTATAACTAATGCTTTGACAGACAATATTACAAGACGTCATCTTTCACCAGCAAATGTTGGAGTCGGTTTTGGAGCAAAGCAGAAATCTTCAAAATGCGTCAGCTACTGAAGCTGCTGTTAAAGCTTCAGCTGATCTGAAAGTAAAATATGAGAAAATGCAAGTTGATGCAAAGGTAAGTGTTAAATTTGATTTCTCGCCATTGCCTAGTCGTAAATTTTGAGTTAAATTTTGTGTTCGCTTTCAACATACCATTGCATACATTTCATACACACTCGTTTCTCACACAGTTGTCATCCATTTTGTATAGTTTGTGATCAGATTTTTATTTATTTCGCCGAAGAAATAGAAAAAAAATCAATTAATACTCATTAATTTAAAGAATACTCAATCAGTAGTTATTACATAGCATAATTCATTCAATCTTGTGGTATGTTGTTTGTTTGTATTTTATTTGTTTATTTTAATCCTGTGAAAGGTGAGTTTAAAACTTAGTTTCTGTAAACCAATAGTTTATCTATCTATGTTTTAGACTGCCGTGACTGCATCAGAGCAAAATGTGCGTGAACATATCTCCTACAACGAAACAGTCGAGCACGCATCGGATTGGCTGCGTTTGGCCATTAACCGACTCCATTTGTGCTCTGACCTTTCCGGAGACAAACATTCCATGTCCGGTAGACTGGATCAAACAGAAGCCTTGATGAAACAATTGGACGCAGAGGGAAATGCCAAGTTGAATAGTTGTAAATCTGCAGCTCAGACGGTTTTGATGAATACTGGTGCGGCAGGTCGACAACATATCCTGCATGAAATGGATCAGTTAGATCAGAGATGGTCGGGCTACAAGCAAGAACTGGAGGAGACACGTGACAAATTGAAAGATCTAGTTAACAAGTGGCTGGAGAATGAATCGGATTTTGAGAACTTGAATCAGTGGATGAAGAATATAGAAGCCCAGTTGAAAGAGCAGATTCTGGTGTCAGATATTGAGGAAAAGAAAACTTGTATTAAAAGTTATCAGGTCAGACATTTTTAATTTGTTCCTATTTGAAGGTTATATCTATAGCCATATTTGAATAATATTATAATTTAATCTTTTTTGAAGTGTATATGCTTATGATTTTATTGTATGATACACACATTTACTTTAACAAATTTTTAGTCATTCCATTTGAATTATTCTAGAATGGTTTATTATTGACATTATTATTTAGTCACTGCAAAAGGTTGTTATTATCATCATTTGAAATGGCTTATCATTTGAAGAGTGTTGTATTTTCAAATATTTATTTTTTTAATGTTCAAAACTAAAGTATCAGTTGGTCTGTACATATAACACCTTAGACTGTCAGTTTTTGAGTCACCGTGACCGAAAGTACTGACGATGTCCGTAAAAAGTATAAAATACAACGTTTATAATTTGTTGCACTAAAAGGCACATGTCACGGCATTTAAACCTTAGATTGGCAAAGGTAAAATTAATGTTAAACAATAAACAAGGTTTAAAACACACACATGTATCGCACAAGTATTGTATGTAATATAACCGCTTCCGCCGTACCTTCGAATGTCAACTTCGTTGACACACACTGGTGCGTAAGAAGTGTGAAATACATAAATAGTATTAAGATATCAGGTCTCAATTGTTGTACCTGCGGAGCATATCAGTGCCAAATGAAAAAAATTGGAAATCAAAGAATTGACAATCAAGTTTATAACTGTTGCCAAATAAATATCTATTTTTAAGTTAAATAGTGAAAATAAATATTCGGATACAAATATATTGGGGAGAATATTGCTCCCATTGCCTTTACAAAACGCCTGGCCTGCTTTGATTAAAATGCTTTTACATTGAAGTGATTTTTGTCAATTTATATTACTTTGTCGAAGAGAGACATTTATTTTGTTATTGTTTACTAATAGGCTCTCATGCACGAGCTTCGCGATGGTCAACACATGATCGATCAATTGAACGACAGCTCTGAAGTCTTATCTCAACAGACATTGGACAGCAGAGTGACAATCAATGCCGACCAATTAACTACAAGATACAAGGCGCTTGTAGTGTTAGCCAAGGTCTGTATTACATGCTCCGTGATAGGTATTCATTTAAATTATACTCTGGCCTTTACTAAGATTTGGGTTACTCTTATAGTTTTATAAGTTTTTGTACGTGTGACAATTACTATGTCAGATTTCAATACTATTTGTTAGGAATCCATTGCTAGAATGCAAAGGAGTTTGAGCGATCACGAGGCCTATCTCAGTAAATACAACTCCATTACTAACTGGATTGATTCAACTGAACGAAAGTTTTCTCAGATACAGACCGACGCTACCACACATGAAGATCTTGCATCTCGCCTGGCTGCCATTCAGGTTTGTATGCTTTATTACATTTGATTCCTTTATCCTTTTATTAATTTGTAAGCTTTTACGTATCTGATTTTTATATCCGAATTTTAATCGAAATAATTTGTGTCGAGATAGAACCATCGATTAATAGCTTCAATAATAGCAATAATTCTCTTTCCTCAGAAAACGGCTTCAATAACTTTTGTGCATTTAAATCAGATTACTAGCTATAACCGAAAGCGTAATACTAACCTTAACGTTTACCTTAATTTACCATTAACACTGTGTTTAACGCTTTAAAACAGGTTATCTGGAAGGCTATTAATTTGTAGCTGAGAATGATTTTAAATGATACCATTGAAGTATTGAGATAGTTATTACGGTATTATAAATATATAACTTATTTGAGATAATTATTAAAATATATGTAATTTGAGAAAAATTGAATTTTTTTTTATTACCTTTAATTAATCAACGTTTATAATGAATGGCCGGACTATAAATCGCTTGAATTTAAATAAGGGTTGCACGGCCTCAAGTCTATGCATAATTATAACTTCTCCATTAATCACTTTCGTTGTGATTTATTCCACAACATTGAATGATTAAATTCACTACATGCACAGTAGAAGGTATAATACCATTAAAACACCAGACGAAGTCCCTAAGTATGGCGTTTAATCGGATATTTAACAAATGGAACAGGACAATCAATTGTCAGCTTATTATTACTATGAAACAATTGTCAGCTTATTATTACTATGACACAAAGTGGTTAAGTTCAGTTATTTAAATATTCAATATTGTATTTAATAATACATTTTTAGTTATGAAAACAGTAAAAGATGTATATGTTAGTTATGCAATTTTACTGTAACTGCTTTTATGTTTTATTTCTTTCAAATAGAAATATTTAATGCGATTTTTGATTAATATATGTCTTGTTAATTAGGAAATCTTGGACAGTAAATCAGCCGCCTTAGAACGGCTAAAACAAGCAGCGGAAACCGGCGAGAGTCTCTATCCAAACTTGTCCAATTCTGGTCGTGATTTGATCCGCAATGACATCCATCATCTGAGAGAAAAATGGGACAGTCTTTTCAATCGACTCTCAGTTATGCAGCGTCACCTGGACGTGGGAATGTTTCAATGGACAGATTTCTCAAAGAATCTCAATCAGACTGAGGCCTGGTTGAAGTCGGTGGAAGAGCAGTTAGGCAGTGAAGTTACTCTGCTCGCCACGCTGGACGAAAAGAAATCTAAATTGGTACTTTCAAAGGTAGGGCGAGATATTTCTGTTAGCATTTTGTGTATTAATTACTTTGTGTCTTTTTGTTTTTTAGTAAAAAAAAAGTATGTTGATCTTTAATAAACAAATGTATATTTTGTAACTGTCATAAACGTCATTTACTGTTTTAATTCTTTTGTATTCGCATTGGTATTGCAAAATTTAGTAACCAAACTGATGTTGAATTACAGACAGTCGTTCAAGAGCTCAACTCTTATCAACAAGTCATAACAAGTATAAAACTGAAAGCAGAAGGTTTCAACAAACCGATTCAAGACAAGAAGA
Organism: Fridericia nemoralis; assembly: GCA_034695905.1. Lineage (NCBI taxonomy): Eukaryota > Metazoa > Annelida > Clitellata > Enchytraeida > Enchytraeidae > Fridericia > Fridericia nemoralis. The sequence goes on along the minus strand of JAQFZK010000592.1, from coordinate 3,026 downwards.
GTGACAAGTCATTGTCAGCTACAGTTGCTATCGAAGATCGATACCAGAAACTGTGCATTCTAGCAAAGGTATTTTCAATTTTTTCGTTTAGCAAAGATATTTTAGAACTGTGTATTATAGCAAATACATTTTAAAACTGTGTATTCTAGCAAAGATTTTTACAAATTGTGTATTCTAGCAAAAGTATTTTTAAACTGTGCATTCTAGCAAAGATATTTTCAAACTGCATTCTAGCAAATACATTTTCAGGCTGTGCATTTTAGCAAAGATATTTTCAAACTGTGCATTTTAGCCAAAAAAAATTCAAATTGTGCATTCTAGCAAAGGTATTTTCAAACAATGCATTCTAGCAAAGGTATTTTCAACCTTTTTGTTTATCAAAGGTATTTCAAAACTGTGTATTCTAGCAGATATTTTTTTCAAATTGTGTATTCTAGCAAAAGTATTTTCAAACTGTGCATTCTAGCAAAGGTATTTTCAAACTGCATTCTAGCAAATACATTTTCAGGTTGTGCATGCCAGCAAAGGTATTTTAAACTGTGCATTTTAGCAAAAAATATTTTCATATTGTGCATTCTAGCAAAGGTATTTTCAAACTGTGCATTCCAGCCAAGATAATTTTAAATCGTTCGTTTTAGCAAAGGTATTTGCAAACTGTTCATTGTAGCAAAGGTATTTTCCAGCTGCATATTTTAGTGAAGGTAATTTTAAACTGTCTGATTTGTAGAATGAGAACTATGTTAACCTGCATTCTATTTACCCAACAAACTTGTTTAAATTTAAATCTTAAACATGTAAATTAGCATATGAAGTGAAAATATGTATAATTTTATTTTGAACTATGTAGTATTGTATTCAAAAAGTAAGTTTACATTGCAATAGCTGTTTAACTGTTTCTTCAATTCTCTGACAAAATAATAGTGGATAATTACGAGTTAAATGTATGTATTTTACATTATTTGTCTTATTGTATATATTACAATTACAGCTTTATTATGATTTTTGTATGACTGTCGCGTTTTCTTCTCTGAGGTATAGTTTGTTAAAACTCTCCAACAGTCATTCAGTAGAAACAATTTACAAAGAAGAGATTGACTTCTCGCCTATCGCGACTATAAGCCCTACTAATAAAGGGTTAGTATTTATATTTGTTATATTTTAGTGAAAATATAATAATATGTTTTAATTTCAGGATCGTGTAGGTAAATATGAGGAGTTTGTGAGAGAGCATCAGTCCTATTCGAACTTGGTATCAGAGGTTGAGGAGCTGTTCCGCGCCAGTGACCAGCAACTAGCATCGTGTTCCGATGTAGAGGGGCAAGATCTTAGTGCAGTTCAAATCTCTCTGAATCGACTCGAGGTACGAGAAACAATCCCTTTAAGAAAACTGAAATGAATATCAAATATTTATATTCATATAAGAAATAATTGTTGTTTATATTGTTTTTCTTTCTTTATTTTATATTATTTTCTTTCTCACCAGAATGTCTCTCTGGAGATTTACGGTGCCATTATGAAACTATGCGATTAAATATAGCATTGTTTTAAAATTTCTAATTTCTATTAAATGTTGATAATAATTTAGTTTTAATTTAGTCATTAAATTATTGGTTTTATTAATATAGTGTTAAGAGACAATAATAGAAATAACTTATTATTGAGTAATTTAAGAATTTGTAAGTTTCAGCAAATTAAATAATTCACATTAAACACAGTTTCAAAAATATTTGTGATTATTTTCAGTTTAAGATAACTGTTCATACCGAATCATACGAACCGTAAATATTATGAAATTGTTGAAATAAAATGTATTAAGCTTCCAACAAAATGTTGCCGTTTTAGAATCCTAATGTGTCTTCGACTCAAATAGAACAGTCCATTAGTTCTGTGGTCAATCAGTCGTCAAATGTGCTGCCACAGACGGCTGCGAGGGGTCAAGAAATAATTTTGAGAGAAATTGAAGGACTAAATTTGAAGTGGAGAAATCTCAAGTCGAACTTCTTGAAGGTTATTTTTCCTCCTATTTTTATCGCGATACTTTGTCAATATAACAATATTGACAAAATTTATTATTTGTAACAATAGCTACATTAATATCTAACTTAGCACTGATTTCAGGCTTATGTATTTGTTACATAATAACCAACTATAGTCATCTTCTATTTCTCTACTGTGATCAAAAAAATATTTTAATATGTAATAGAACACAATTGAGAGAAAAATTACTTTGAACCTTTAATTATGTGTCATGTGAAATTCTTTAAGCTGCAACATAAATTTAAATTATTACATAAAGTTTCACGATTAAGCTGGAATATCGTTTCAGAAGTAACCTACAAAACTTTCTTCTTCTCAAGCCATTTTTCCTGCTATATTGCTGAAAGTCAATTTTGTTATTTTGACTTTAAAAATACTCGAAAACACTTTTAAATTTATATTATAATGACCTTGATTGTAGGTGGAAAAATTACTCCAACAGATTACAGTAATCTGTTGTGAAGTTGGGAAGTTTTATTTTAATTCTGTGCACTAGGTTGGTTTTATAAAAGACACCTTGTAGACAAAATTAGTATACAATGAAATTGCAATGTTTGACACATTCAGGCAAAAGCTGAACTAACACAAACAGTGAAACACTGGAAGGACTTGGAAGTTGACTTCAAGCGTTGTCATGATTGGATGGAACGAGTTGAGAGGGAGCTGAGCCGAGCGGGAGATTTCAAAGATTCACTGGATGAGAAACTGCAACAAGTTCATCAACTCAATGTAAGAAGACATTTCAGCCACTTTCTGTTTGCCTGTCAAATTGATGTTGTTATAGGATTTGTACTTTTCACTGTTCTCAATTTGAAATGCATTGACGCTCAAGTTTGAAACGCATTGCTTTCTTAGTGTGCAATGCACTGATGCGCCAAGTCGAAATTGCTCACAAAATATATACAGATATATATATATATATATATATGTATATATATACTGTATAAACTTACACATTTGAAACATATAAAAAAGTTAGGCGTAATATG
>JAQFZK010000591.1:0-10257 GCA_034695905.1 Fridericia nemoralis | reverse complement strand
CGAAGGTTTGCAAGAAGAACTCGTGAAGGTTGCACAGAATTGTCAGAGGTTTGAGATTGATGCGAAGGAGAGGGAAGCTCTGTGTGAGGAACTGATGGAAAGTTGCAAGTCACTTGTGGTTAGGGAGGAAGAGATGAAGAATAGTCTGTTGGTAAAGGAAGAGGAGATTGTAAGACTGCAAGAAGGTACGAAGTGTTTAGAAAAGGAATTGAATTTGTTGAAAGAAGATTCAGTGCTGAAAGATGAGAGAATTTCTAAGCTGGAAATTGCCGAGTCATCATTTTTGAAGGAAATTGAAGATAGTAAGGAACTGGCAGGCAACAGAAGTGAAGAAATACAAAGACTTGAAACAATGATAGAGTCTTTAAGCAAAGAGTGTAGTGATCTACGTATAACTCTTCAAGCAAAGGATTCGGAGTGTAAGGAGTTGAGGATTCAGGTTGACGCACTGGAGAAGGACTGTGAGGTGCTGCGGAGTGATGCGTTGGGGAAAGATGGCCACCATGAGGCACTGAGAGGGAAGTTAGGAGCGATTGAGGCAGAGTTAGAGAGCTACAGAAATGATTTAGATGAAAAAGAAAAGGAGAGAATGCAGTTAGAGAGTGAAGTAGTCTCACTGAATGATCAAATGCTAAACGTTCAAGGAGTGCTCAAAGAAAAAAGTGTTGCGTGTGATGACTTGCAGGAGAAATTATCGGAGAAAACTCAGAGCTATGAACTGTTGGGAATGGAAACAGAAAGCTTGAGAGATCAGATTCTACAAGTTCAAAGAGCTCTGGATGAAAACAACAAGTTACTGGAGGAAAAGAGCGTGGCGCTGCAGGAGTTAGAGCGACTGTTGGAGCAGCAACAGCTTGAATTGAGCAGCCAGCTGCTGCAGGGAGCTAGCGAAGCAGCTGAGCAGCTCAAAGCATCGGAAACATTGTGGAGAGAAAAATGTGAAAGCTACGAGAGTTTAATCAGCTCAAAGGACGAGACAGTGACTGCGCAGATCAACGAAGTTGCGCGTCTTGACGGATTGCTGCGAAGTCTACAGGATGCGAATCTTTCAAGCGAGGATTCATTGAGATTGCGCCTCGACGAGGAGATTGTGCGCAGTTCGAAGCTTGAAGAAATGCTGAATGCTGAACGGCAGATTTCTCAAGAGCAAAGTGCGCAGATTTTGCAGTTATCTAGCGAAGCGGACTCTGTAAAGATTCGCAGTGAGGAGCAGGAAGTTAGTGTTGCAACATTTGAGAATAGAATTAAAGAACTTGAAGAAGATATCGGTAAATACAAGGGTGATGAAGAGAAGCATGAAGAGAGAATGAAAGAGATTGAATCAGAAAGAGATTCTGCTGTGAACCGAGTCGAGACTCTACAGGCTGAGATCCAGCTGGCTAGGGAGCAATTAGCTAGCAGTGATGAGAAGCAGATGCAGTCAGAGGAAGAAATGGCCGAACTGAAGAATCTCGTGGGGGAAATTCGGACGTCTGGAGAAAAAGAAAAAGAAGAATTCGTGGTTCAGCTAACTGAGAAATCTGATCTGATTGCTGTTCTCCAGAGGGAATCCGAATCACACGTGGTTCTGATTTCTGATTTGAAATCCATTGTGGCAGCGAAGGAAGAGAATTTGAAGCAGCTTGACTCATTATTGACTGAGAGTTTGAGTAAGTGTGAGAGTCTGGAGAGAGAGGGGAGTGAGAGGGAGAGGAGAGTGCAGGAGAGAGAGGAAAGGATTGCGATGCTGGAGGAGAGGGGAGGAGAACTTGAGAGGAAATGCAGTGAACTTAGCGGAGAGATTGAAGGGGAGCGTTCTTTGAGGGAGCAGCTAACAATGAGCGAGGGAGAAAGGGAGGCATTGTGGGAGGAACAGAGGCTGGTCAGGCAAGAACTGGAACAGCGTTGTCTGAAGTTAGGCGAGCAGTTGAGTGAACAAGGAATGGAGAAACACAAAATAGAAGAGCAACTAAATGAACAAGGAATAGAAAAACAGAAGTTGGAAGAGCAACTTAATGAGCAAGGAATAGAAAAACAAAAATTACAAGAGCAGTTAAATGAACAAGGAATGGAAAAACAGAAATTGGAAGAGCAGTTAAATGAACAAGGAACAGAAAAGCAAAAATTACAAGAGCAAATAAATGAGCAGGGAATGGAAAAACAGAAATTGGAAGAACAATTCAGTGAACACGGAATAGAAAAACAGAAATTGGAAGAACGGTTAAATGAACAAGGAATAGAAAAACAGAAGTTGGAAGAACAGTTGAATGAACAAGGAATGGAAAAACTGAATTTAGCAAAACAGTTAAATGAGCAAGAAACGGGAAAGCAGAAATTCGAACAGCTGTTAAATGAGTCAGAGAGTGAAAAGCAGAAACTGATGGAGCTCTTGAATGAGCAGAGTCTAGAGAAGAGAAGATTAGAGGAAGAATATTCATCACATGTCAGGCTGGAGAGTGACTCCAGGCTTCACTCAGACCAACTCACTTCCCAGTTGAGTGTGTTGCAACAGCAGGTTGAACATTTAGACTCTATGAAGTTGAGTCTCGATGAGTCGAATGCCAGGATTGTGGAACTGGATAGAGTTAGAATTGAGCGGGAGTCGGAGTGTGATGATTTAAGGCTGAGGTTACGTGAGGCCTCTGAGGCTCATGAAGCTGTGAAGCTTCAGCTGCAGGAGAAACAGAGTGAGCTGGAAAGAGTGTGGGTGCAGTTAGAAGAGGAGAGAGAGAGAGGAGCGAGGTTGAAAGAGGAGATAGAGGGGAATTTGGAGAAGAGGATGGTGGAGAGTATGCAAGAATTTGAAGAGTTACGGCATAGTTGTGAAGAGAAGGCAAAGCAATGCGAGGGGCTTGAGTTACAATTAGGGGAAAAAGCAAAGCAATGCGAAGGAATTGAGTTACAGTTGGAAGAAAAAGCAAAGCAATGGGAGGTCCTAGTACTGCAACAGGAAGAGAAGATAAAACATTGTGAAGGTCTTGAGTTGCAGTTAGAGGAAAAGACAAAGCAATGCGACGCTCTTGAGTTACAGTTGGACGAAAGAGAAAAGGTTTTGAGTGCTGAAACTGTGCAGGTAATGGAGAATGCTCAGCAAAATTTGTCAAAGAATGAGATGGCTATGGAGGCAGAAATGGCAGAAAGAGTATCCCCTGTACTGAATGCAAGCGAGCCTGTATGTGAGCAATTGCAGAAAACATCTGAAGTAACAGTTGAATCTCATTCAAGGGAGGAACAGCGTAATGTTGAAGATCTTCTCTCAGAGTTGAATCAGGCACGAGAAGACGCGAAACTGAACCAGCTGAAGTTTGAGAAGCTTCGCGAGAAATCGATTGCGAAGTGCAAAGAGTTGTCTGAGAAACTGCGCACGAGCAAGGCGCAGTGCGAAGAAGACATTGGGGCGTTGCAGGAACGACTGAGAGCTGAATGCGAACAATCGGCGAATCTCAAGTACCAGTTGGAAGTGATTCGAGAAGAGTCGAATCAAGAGAAGGAAGAGAGAGAGAAATCAGCGGCCGTGTTGCGTCGCAAGATTGAAGAGTCCGAGATGATTGTCTCAGAGAAAAACAGTCAACTGTCTTCTCTGTCTGACATGCTTTCTGAAGATGGGAGGATGATGGCTGACAAAGACAGCGAGATAAAGGAACTGAAGGGGATGATAGAACAACTGAAAGATGATTGCGGTTCACAAGTCGGTCTCTTGGCTAACGAATCGGAAGCATCGGAGGGAAAGATACTCGAATTGCGTAATGATGTTTTGCGGAAGAATGAAGAGATAGCGGAACTTCGTAAGGAGATTTCGGAGAACAAGGAGGATATGAATGAGTTGTCTATGATGAATCAAGACAGTCGAGGAGAGATAGAGAGATTGTCAAAGTTACTCGATCGATTGACTGAAGCAGTTAAAGACAAATCATCTGTAATGATCGAATGTATTGAATCTATGGAGCAACATGTTGGGGCGAATAAAAGCATGACAGGTGATACAAGTTTTGAACAGGGAGAATCAAATCTCAGCATAAACGAGGAAAAACAACATGACTCTTTCTCAGGTGATTTATCTCTGGGTAGAGATTTGGATGTTTACCTGGTTGGCATGACAACGGCTGTTGCTCGTTGTCAAGAGAGTGTTGTCAAGGTGAGACGTGTTGTTGGTGAGAAGAGTGAACTGATAGTGTCGTTGAGTGATCAGCTGGCGAGCAAGGATGCTATGCTGAAGAAATGTAGCGCTGGGCTGAAGAAGATGAAGGTACAGCTGGAGGAGGAAAGAAGGTCGTCTGGGAAGTATTGTGAGGATCTTGAAAGATCAAAGGAAGAAATGGAATGTGTAGTGAAAGAATTGGGGGAGGTGAAAGAGGGTGTGAGAGAGAAAGAGGAAGAGGTGGAGAGATTGCAAGGGGAGCTAGATAGTGTGGTGAAAGAGTTGAGGGAGGTGAAAGAGGGTATGAGAGAGGAAGAGGTGGAGAGATTGAAAGAGGAGCTAGAGAGTGTTGTGAAAGAGTTGAGAGAGGCGAAAGAAGGTGTGAGGGAGAGAGAAGAAGAGATGCAGAGATTGAAAGCTGTATGCAGTGAGAGAGAGCGGGAGGTTGAGTCACTGTCCAATCAGCTCTCAGTTCTGACAGAACAACAACATAGGAGTGTACTTCATGATGACGTCATCATTGCGGAAATAAATTCTGATGAAACGGATGCAAAAGATGGCGTCCAACGAATAGAAGCATTGGTTGAATCGGCAGAGTTTCAGGCTGAGATGAGACAGAATGAGACAGAAACATCTGAGAGTATGTTAGTATTACCAGATAGCGATCAAGAGATTCCCTTGAGTACAGGACAGGTATGTGACACTGCTGCCAGTGTGTTGAACATGCAGCTAGTGACATCTGTTGTTGACCGTGGGGGACTACATGATGAAGGTAACGTTGTTTCACAGGAAGTTCTGCTTAAAGAACTAGAACAAGTTCAGCTAATGTTGGAAATGTCTCAGAGAGAACTATCAGTGAAGAACACTAATTTGCGTGAGATGGTTCTGGCACAGGACTGCGAAGGTTCTGTGATCAGTTCATACAGTGAAAACATTGAGTTTCTCACGAAACAATCGGAGATTCTATCGGATGAAAACAGCAAACTGATTCAGCAATGTGATGCACAGCACCTGGAGCTTACCGAGCTATTGAAGAAGGAAGAAAGACTGGATCGTGAAGTTATAAGCTTGAAGGAAAGAAATGGTGAGCTGGAGAAATTGATTATTGAAAAGGAAAAGATGATTAATAGCTTGGAGAAGTCATCCTGTGATGAGGGTGGAAGCATGATGCTTGAATGGAATGAGGTCAAATGTTCGGATCCTGTGGATTGGATGGATCAACCACGTGCTGTTAGCTCTATTGTTGGTAGTGGGAGCATTTCTGCAGATCCTAACAAAGCGGAGGAGTTTAACGGACACAATGATTCCGATCCCAACACTGAAAATTGCAGCGAAAGGATGTCGTTTAGAACGAATAACAAGGCACAGATAATTGTAAATCAAGAGGTAGGGTGTGATTCGGGTAGGGAGGATGAATCTGGTCTGATTGAGAAGGTGCAGGCAATGGGTGAAACTTGTGAAGTTGGTTGGGGTAATGAAGGAAACGACTGGGACTATTCCGTTGAAGAAACTTCTCTGCAGAACGTTACTGAGTTGTCATCTACTCAAGACTCTTGTAGGCTTCTAGAAACTAAACTGGAGAAAGCGGAGAAAGAGAACGAGGCAAACGTTACAAAGATTTCAAGCTTGGAGACGTCTAAGAAGAAGATGCTGATAAAACTGAAGCAACTCCAAGCCAAGATAGAAAGCTTAGAGTCGCAGCTGTTCTACCATAGCAACCCACAAGATTTTTCTGCTACAGATGACGCTAAGTTACAAGAAGAGAACAATTTGATTAGTAACTCTGGAAAAGAAACGGAGGAGATGGAGACACAGGGTCTAGTTTCACCAAGTAAAGCAGAGTCCAGGTATGCAATTGACACTGAGAGCGCAGATAACTCATTAGTGAAAACTGATGCTTTGGAAAGTGTGGTTGCTAGCGATGATAGTATGGTTACAGATCCATTTGGGTTTCAACAAGAAAATTCTGAATCCATAACCATTAACAGTTCAACAGGTGATGCTACTCTGTTGGTTGGGTATGTACCGCCGAGTGATGTTGGTTGGGCAGAGAGTGAGGGTAGAGAGAGAGAAGAGATGGAAGGATTGGAGGACCAACTGATGGAGCTGAGGAGAGAAAGAGACGACCTCAAGGTCACTCTTGAGATGACCTTGGCCGAGGTGAAGGTCAGCAACCAGAGAGTGGATCTACTGGAGCGTGAAGTGGAGAGACTTCAGAGTGGATACGCTTCGCTGAGCTCTGGCCTGGACTCTAGTGGTCTGGCTCAGGTTGATGTTTGTGAGAGTCACATGGGACATGTGTCAGGAGAGGCGAACTCTCATGAGAACAAGTCTGGAGAGTACATGAGTGATATTACTACGGGTAATGTTACTACAAGTGATGCTGTTATTGTTGATGGTGCTACCCATGATAGTGCTACTGACGCTACCTGTCATAGTGCCACGCGGGATAGTGCAACACATGAAAGTGCAGTGCATGATAGTGCAATGCATGATAGTGTAATGCAGGCTAGTGAAATGCAATATAGTGCAACACATGATAGTGCAGCTCTTGGTGTTATAACTCCTGATAGTGTTGCTCTTGAGAGTAGTAACACTGTCATTACGACTCATCATCTGTTAGACGCACCACTAGATGGCTGGCATGTAAGCGATAAAACGTCTAAATATGATGAGTCATATGATGATGCTTCATTGAGGACCGAACAGCAGACCCAGGAACCAATCACAGCGGAGTTACTTGGCAGTGACGAGCCAATCAGAGTAGAGACACAGAATGACATTGAACCAATGAGATTATTAACAGACGAGCCTATTAGAGGTACAACCATCTTGCTGGAGTCATTCATTGAGATGGAAAACTGGCTGACGGGGGAAAACAAACGACTCTCCGCGAGAGTTGAAGAACTAGAACAAGCTCTGAGTGAGATTAATGGTGTCGATCTTCTTCAATGTTCTGAGAAGTCGGAACCAAGGTCAGTCATGCGAGATGCTCAAGTAGGAACTGTACAGCAAAGTTCAGTTATAAGTTCAGTCATGTGTGACGCTGCTGTAGAGACTGAAAGTGTTAGTTCAGTCAAGTGTGACGCTGCTGTAGAGACTGAAAGTGCTATTTCAGTCAAGTGTGACGCTGCTGTAGAGACTGAAAGTGCTATTTCAGTCAAGTGTGACGCTGCTGTAGCGACTGAAAGTGCTAGTTCAGTAATGTGTGACGCGGCTGTAGAGACTGAAAGTGTTAGTTCAGTCATGCATGACGCTGCTGTAGAGACTGAAAGTGTTAGTTCAGTCATGCTTGACGCTACTGTAGAGACTGATGCTCCATGTTCCGTCATGCCTGATTCCAGTGCATTACACCTACCGGTAGGCAGTTTGCAGCATTCTATTGAACATGACGTTGCAGTTTTAGAAATCAGTCAAACGAAACGGAGTGAGGTCACATATCCAGAGGAGCTGGAAGAACTGAATGTGTGGAGGGGTAGAGTAACAGAGTTGGAACAAGAGTACAGAGAGTGTAGAGAGTCATTGGTGACACAGATAAGTGAACTGGAAAGAACAAAGTCTGAAATCAATGAAGCGTATCTAAAAGAAAAGAGTAGTACGGAAATGCTCAGAACACAGCTTCAAGATGTGGAAGAAGAGAAACAGAGAATTGTGGAGTCTTTCAATGAGATCGCAACAAATTCCTCAGGTCGTATGACTGAGTCAGAGGAGGAGAAAAGCTGCATTGAGACGAATCTGAAGCAATCTCTAATTTGCATAGAGAAAGAACAAATGCGCTGTAATGAACTCGAGATATTGATGGGTAGTCAAGGAGACGAAATCGTTGAGTTACGAGAGAAGAACGGTGAGCTCAGTGAACGAGTTGAAGGTCTTCAGTGGAACCTGCAGGAACACGACGAAATTGAAAAAGAACTGGAACAGGAACGGAGGGAGGCATTCGAATTACGAAGCAAGAATTTGGTTCTTGAGAGGCAACTGAAGGAGGCAAAGAAGAATCTGGACGAATTGGATGAACTGAGAGGAAAGATTGAGAGATTCAAAGAGGAACATAGTTTAGCAGGTCAGTGTAGTAGTGAGAAGGAAGAGGATCGACAGACTGCTGAAGATTTGTCATTGAAGATTTCTGCATCAGACGAGACTATAGTTTCCGTAAACAATTCGGATGAATCGTCGACAGAAATTCTACGATTGTCGGAAGAGAATATAACCTTGCGGGAGCGTCTTAGAATTCTTGAAGATGAAAACGTAAGTTTTCAGAAAATCTGTGACGCATTTGATACGATGAAATCACAGCAATCCGATCGTGAAAGAGAATGCGAGATGATGGAAGAGAAACGGAATGAATTGCGAGCGGAAAATGAGTCGCTGCTTGTTAGGATCGGACAGACTGAAAGAAAATTTGAGTCGTCAAGATTTGAGAATGATCTTCTTCGCGCGGAAGTCGATCGACTCAAGTTTGATGTTGGAACGTTTGAATCTCACCAGAACAAAGCCGATACGAATGTTGCAGTTTCTTTTCAACACATTCTGAGGACTGAATGTGAATCGAAAGTGGTTGAGTCTCCTCGAGTTGAGAGCGAGAAGCTGTTGGGCCAATCACAGCAGGATCGCATCGATTTGAATTCACAGCACGAACGGTTGAGATTGAGCTGTGAAACGCTTCGCAGCGAGAATGACGGCTTGAAGGAGAAGATAGACGCGCTGACGATAACAAAACAGAAGATGTTGATGAAGATGAAGCAGTTGAAGGAGAAAAATGATGATCTGGAAACAAGAGTGGCTGAGATGAGTCGTTTGGAGCAGGACTCTCAAGCCAATCGCGTGCATTTGGAGCGAGCTCTGTCGGACGCGGCTAGACTACGTGATGAAGTGCGCGTTGGTTCGGAGGAAATCACAGCATTGCGTGAACTACTGAGTGAGTCAAGCGGTCTAGCTGTTGAGGCTGTTAAGGGAAAGCGTTGTGTTGAGACAGAAATAGAAGCACTGAAGCGTGAAAAGTTTGATTTTCAGCGTGAGGTTACTGAAGCGGATGACTGTTTGAAACGTGAGAAAGAAATTGGTGAGAAATTGAAGGAGAAATGTGATTCGCTTGAAGGGAAGCTGAGTGAGAAGTTGAAGGAAAGAGATCTGATGGAGTCGAGAGTGCATGCGATGGAAGAGTTAGAGAATGATGTCGTGGAATTGCGCAAGAGAATTGAATGCGTGGAGGAAGAGAACAGCTTACTGAGAGGAGAAAACGAGAAGTTGCAAGGTGTGGAAGGAAGCCTGGTGAAGCTGCAGACTGAGCGTGATCTGATGGAGAAGCGAATAGAGGAGTTGGAGAATGATTTAGCATTGAGTTCAAAGCATCAATTAGGCATGGATGAATTACTCGAGTCTAAGCGGTTGTTAAAGAAGCAAGTGGATGAATATGAAGGTGTGGTGTTGTCTGCACAAGAAGATAGAAAGAGACTGAGTGAAGTCAGTCATCGGCTGAGTGAAAAAGAGGAAAAGGAGGGAGAACTTGTGAACAAACTGAACGAAAAAGAACAGCACGAAGAAAAGTTACGCGATGAGCTCTGGACACTACAGAAAAGAGAAGAACAGATTAGTGAGGAACTGAAAGCGAAGGATGAAAGGGAAAAGGAGTTGGTTTTGAAGCTGACAGAAAAGCAAGAGTATATCGATGTTTGTTTTACCGAAAGGCAGGATCTTCGAGAGACGCTACAAGAGCTTCGAGTGGAGAAAGAAACGACGGAAAAGAGTTTGGTGAGACTGGAAAAAGAACAGAGTGTTTGGGTAAAGAAAGAAGTGGAACTGGAAGAGGAGAAGAGGGAGCTTGGGGAACATATCACAAATCTGGAGGAGAGACTTTCGGAAATGCTGAGAGTTCAGGAGGATTTGGAGGAGTCTGCTAACTCTGGAGGACTGCTTCAGAGTCAGCTGGTCCAGGCTGAGAAAGAGAGGGCGTCCCTGTCGGAGGAAGTGGAAGGGTTGTCGTGGAAGATTCAGGAGTTTGAGGAACTGAGGGAGGAGTTGGACGCGGCGAATGCGAAGGTTTTCCAGATTCAATCTGAGAATTCTGTTTTGAAGAAAAAGCTGAATGCGACGGAAGGAAAATCAGGATCTGAGCAAGGAGAACGAAGGATTAGCAGGAGTAT
>JAQFZK010000590.1:0-10259 GCA_034695905.1 Fridericia nemoralis | reverse complement strand
TCTATGCTGACGCTGACAAAGAAAAGCCTCAATCCAATTCACTAAAGTTTCATTTACACCATAGGACAACAATTTCTTTATTAGATGCTGGTGAGAGACTCTGTCGAATGCCTTCTCAAAGTCCGTATAGATGACATCAACCTGTCCTCCTTTTTCAAGTTCCCTAGTCCATGTATCAACAAGCTTGAGTAATTGTAATGCAGTGGATCTGCCCTTAATAAAGCCATATTGCCTACTGCTAAAGAAATCGTTACACAAGAAATATTTCATTAGATGATCTCTTACGAAGGACTCAAGAATTTTACATGCGATACAAGTTAAAGATATAGGTCTGTAGTTGGAAACGTCCGTTTTTTTACCTTTTTTATATATTACAGTAACAGTACTGCATATCCAATCATGGGGTAACTGGCCAGTAGATAACGACAAATCAAACAAAATTTTCAGCGCTCCAGATATCGTTGATCCTAATTCATTTAAAATTCTAGGATGGATCAAATCTGGCCCTGGGGCTTTATCAGTTTTCAGGGCTGTAAGTTTCACCTCAATATCCAATTGATCAACAGTCAAATCATTCATACTAGAAATTACATTACACTTCTCAAGGTCAACAACATTAACAGCTGCAACATCTCTTACAAAAATAGTATCAAAAAAGTCAGCAAATGCATCACATTTAGCTTTATCGTCTGTTAGAGTAATAGTCTTTTTGTTACTATCAACTAATTTAATAGTGCCCACATTTGTTCTGGTGTTAGTTTTAGATTTGATAAATTTCCAAAACTTTTTAGGGTTTTCCTTACATGATGCTGCAATTATCTTCTGTTCCGCTTGCTCTAATTTACGCGACTCTTGCTTCACCAAGTTTCTCATGCGTTTATACTCTTTTTCAACCGATTTGTTTTTAGTTTCTCTATATCTAGTCCACAGGCGATTCTTTTTGTGGATTAATTTTTTGAAGTTTGTAGAAATTGGTCTTTTCCACGACATTTTTTTCTTCCAATGGTTATTGTCAATCTTAGGAACAAATCTACTGATCCCATCAGAAACAATACTTTTAAATTTATTCCAGCAATTATTTACATCACAGTCAATTAATTCCATGTTCCAATCTCTGTTGAGATATTTACGTAAACCAACATAATTCCCTTTGCTGTAATTCAGTTTATCTGAAGTACTGTACTGTATAAAGTTGCCCTTACATTCAAAATGTAATACGGCATGGTCACTTTTACCAAGTGGACTTAAATAATTAATAACATCTAGCATATTTTCATCATTCGTGATAATTAAATCTAGTATGTGAGGGTCACCCGATCCTCGCATTCTATTTGGTAATAATGCATGTTGGTACAAAAAGTTATCCCTTAAGCAGGATAAAAATGTATTTTCTTTGCCTTCTGCAATTAACACATCCGTTGTCCATTTAAACCAATCGATTTTGCTGTAATTGAAATCACCAGCCAAAAGCAAACGGCCTGTAAATTCTTTATTAATGCAATTAATTAGGTCGCAGAGATACTGATCATTATCATGTTTACTACTCGGACTTCGATAAATAGCACCAATAAGTAAACAACTACTTGTAGACTGTTTAATTTGTACAAAAACACATTCCTCAAATTTACAGCAAATATCCAATTGACTAGATTGCAAGTTGCAATCAACATAAATTAATATCCCTCTAAAATTCTTATCACCAATGTGAATGCCATACATATTATAGCCAACTAAATTAAACTCGCTGGGCTGCATTTTATTATCCAGTGATTTGTTATTCACTTCAGTTATTATAATTACATCTGGTTTTAAACCAAAACTTTGCAAAAGTAAATCTAATTCACTTCTTTTGTTTGTTAAGCAGTCTGCATTGGTGTAAATAATGTTTAGGTTTTCTTTAAATTCTTTTTGTTTATCCTTATGATCTTCAGCTGACCTGGCAAGCCCCTTACCCTCCATAGGAATTCCCCCTGTTCCTCAGTTTGCTTCTTTTTGGCTTCTTCAACCAGAGACTTGCATTCAGCACGTTCCTGTTGAGTCAGGTCATGTGAGATGGATATGTTCTTAAATTTGTTTTCAGCAGT
The DNA here is from genome assembly GCA_034695905.1 of Fridericia nemoralis. NCBI lineage: Eukaryota > Metazoa > Annelida > Clitellata > Enchytraeida > Enchytraeidae > Fridericia > Fridericia nemoralis. The sequence continues at coordinate 8,175 of JAQFZK010000590.1, read as the reverse complement.
TCTCAGTTTCCATAAAGATTCCATAATCTTGTTTTTGATACCTCTCTCCCGCAGTTGAACAAGCACTGGTCTACTGTGCTCTCCTTCCTGTTTTTTACCAAGTCGGAAAACTTTCACCAGATCTTCCTCCTTCACTTCAATCTCGAGGATATCTCTTATTAGGTCCAAACAGAACTGCTTGTCGTGTTTAGCTCTTTCTTCATAATTTGTACTTTCCTCCACTCTATACAGTATAACATTATTGGCTCTCAATTCCCTGTCTCTTTCTTCACAAGCATTCTTTCTGGTTTCATCCAGTACTTTAGTTACTTCGGTAATGTTCTGTTTTACTTGTTCAAATTTTTGATTGACATGCTTGGAGACAATTTCCGTCCATGCTGGCTTTTCATTTTCATTGACCACACGTTGTTTTTCATAATCATGTATCTTCTCAGACACAATGGATGACAATTCTTCCTTGCTGACAACGCTATTTTTACTTTTGTCATTTACTAGTTTCTTTACTCTTTCTACTTCGGTCCTCAATTCACTCAAAAGGGGCTTGCTCTGTTTGATTTCGTTAGCCTGCAAAGAGTTGTAATCATCAATTTTTTTGTCAATCAAATCACTGACTTCACTATCAGCCAATTTCTTTTGAGATAAGTTATCTTGCATCGCTGCTACAGTTAAGGCTTGACACTGTTGCACTATCTTCATGTCAGATACAGTTTTTTTTAGATTTGAAATGTCATCTGACATGGCACTTGCTTCCTTTACGTTTGCTTCCCTTATATCTTCTATTTCCTTGATGCACTGTTGTTTCAACTTGTTGAAATCAGCCTCCAGTTTATCTTGCTTAACAGAAAGGGAGTGTATGGTTTTTCCTACACTTATGGTGCTATCTTCGCAACCAGGGCAAAACCAATGCAATATCTTCAGCTCATCTCTTTTCATCAGTTCGTATTGCTTAGCGTTTATCTTGACACATTGGATATGAAACCAATGGCCACATGTCTCACACTCCGGTGCTTTATCCTCAGATGATACTTTGACTTTACATTTAGGACAGTAATCCTTGCCTATTTCTTCCTCTTGTGAAGTACTCAATGTTTTATTCTTATTTTCATCCTGCGTGCCACTCACACTACCTTTTTTATTTGTATTTGACATTGACTTACGTTATTGATACAAGCACATACAAGCAAAAATATTTTAACAATAAAACTACAAGCTAAAGTGCAAAATTACCCGTTGCCACCTCTTCTTGGACAGTGACCGGCCTTCTCCCAGCAATTTAAGAGCTGCCTAATAATAGGAGCTTCGCGGTACACGAGACGGGGGTATGTCCTCCTATGTGCGCCTATTGTACAATTTACTAACTATATATATATATACTGCAAAATAACGAAATAATTTACAACGAAATTAACTCGTGTGAAAAAAGTAAACAATGATGGTGCAACAGCAACAAATTCTACAGCGTTGCCATGATGAATCTAATGTATCTCTCATGATGAATCTCTGTAGTTTGTTTATTTATTATTTTAATTTTGTGAAATTTGTAAACAAACAAAATTAGGAAAACTTTAATTTCTCGTAAAAAGTTCGTCAGTAGATTTGTGTGACGACAAGATGAACGAATCTGGTTATTTAACACTTACAAACTAAAGACGTGTTCCCGGGTGATGGGTCGCAACGAGCGCTGGGGGCTCTGCTGTGTTGTCAGATGGTCTCCCGTTGTGTTCATTGTAGCGGTGCTCGGCTGGTCCTATTACGCTTACGTCATTCAACTCTGCATCAGTGAGTATACGAATATAGCCAGTGGTGCAGCTGGCAGACCCCCATACAACTGCATTTATAACGATCGTAAAACGTATTTTACCTGATGTGGTTTTTACGTTTTACGGGGAGAGTCTAAAAGGGAGATTATCCGAGTTATTCAGATTAGGCGGATTAGGCCGACATTGGGATTAGGATTAGGATTAGAGTTATGGTAGGAGTTCAGACTAGGGTAGGAGTTAGGGTTAGGATATTTATGGATGGTTGTTTTTGCATTAAAACAGCAAATAACTATGCTTTGAAGTGCGGATAATATCCGTACATTCAAAGCCCACTGCCCAGTATATCTGCTCATGTAACTGTCATTGCAAAAACAAGCTTCCAGAAATATCTTAATTCTAACCCCTACCATAATCTTATCCCCTACCCTAATTCTAACCCTACCCTAACCCTAATTCAACCCCAATGCCGTCTATATCAGCCTTATCGGAATAACCCGGATATTCCCCCTTTTAGACTCTCCCGTTTTACGCCTTACCATTTACCTTACCTTGCCAGACCATTTGGAAACCCACACAGACGTTCACACACACAGACGTAAAATGGCTGAAGTTTTATTTACAAAATTAGAGTCGATTTATTTTTCTAACAAAATTTCGTCGCTGTGTGTAAAAATCATGGTTATCCTAAAGAAAAGGGACATGCATTTTAGGCTAGGGCTAGTTAGGGTTAAGGCTAGGATTAGGGTTACTAACTCTAACTCATAGTCATAGCTCTAACCCTAACTAACCTTAACCCTAAAATGCATGTCCCTTTTCTCTAGGAGATCCCAAATCACTTATGTGCAAAAATCGTATAATTTTTTATTGCATACTTTTCACCAGAGTTGACAGCTGCATGTTTGTTGTGTTGGTAGTTGTCTGTGAAAAATAACTTCCGTTTCTAGTTAGTAAATTTTGAAATATTCCTAGTGTGCCAATTAATTTTGTATTATAGTCAGTCTAAACTAAAGACCTTAGACATTTTTTGCTTCTGTTGAAAAATTATGTGAACGCAGAAGTGTTTTTTTTACAGGCAACGATGAAATAGTTGTTCTGTAATATATAGAATACCACAGATAGATAATAATTTGATTGCAAATATGATTTACCGAAAATTAATTGCTTGTAACGATTCAGTGACAGATCCAGGATTGTAAATTAAGACGCACATATTAAATATATCTAAATTAAGGAGCGGAGTGGTTTTTTCACGTCATTGGGGCGGTATGAAATTTTGTAAGTTAATAATTCTCTTTTCAGTATATTATTAGATTAAACAATAAAGTTCAGTAAACATAGGAGAGGCTGTCCTCTTCGTCTACCCTTTGATTCGTCACTTTTTGGCAATGTGGTATTTTATATAAATATTAGAGTTACTGAATATTAGAAGTCTAAGCTGCATCTATCAGTCGATGATTTTATTTGTCATATTCTGTGGATTGCTAAGTTTAGTTTGAAATTGATTTTTGCGTAAAGATCCTTGATGTCGAAGGAAGATTAGTTTTAATTAAATACCTGTTTTACAAGCTTGTGGTTTCAAGGTAATGCTAAAATTGTGTCCTGGTTATCCCAGTGATGCGATAATTTTGTTAATTGTGGTTTATCTCAGTACAACTGTTCATTAAATACAATTTTTATTTACTACTCTGTATATAGCTTCAGTGTCTTTAGTGCAGTGGTCCATTTGGCAGCATTGTTGTGTTCAGTCAGAGAAATTATTCAATTTTGCCTCGACGCCTTGGAGGCAAAATACTGCACCTTTTCCTTCTGATTTAGGTCTTGCCAAACCTGTTTAACAGTGTATATATATATATATATATATATATATATTATTTGTATTGTTTCAGATACAGTACCTAGAACTCCGGAAAGAGGTAGGTGGTATTTTATTTGTAGTACTTAGTTCTATTACATACAACCATGGATGTACTTGAGGGCATATGCGACCATACACCATATGGCCTCTAAGCTAGAGCGTATGGCCATTTCGCAGCGTGAGTGCATGCCATGCGCCTTATGACCATGCGGCCATATGCTGTTTATAACCGTATGGCCTTATGACCACGCGACCTTATGCTTCATATGGTCTCGGTCATCAGTTGCTGAGTATTTTAATATTTTTTTGCAGCAGCCCCTTCTCCCCGGTTGTCTGATATTTTCAGGGTTCTCAGCGACCTGGAAAACCTGGAAAAAGCCTGGAATTTGTCAGACTGGAAAAAGCCTTGAAAAAGCCTGGAATTTCATTTGGACACCTGGGTAATTTGAAAACCTGATAATTACGCGCTTTTGCAGGCGAGATTTGTGACTCGCGAGTCAAAGCATTTTAAAAAAAGCATCATTACAAGTTCATTATTTCAGTTAAATTTTTACTTTGTTGCAACACGCAACAATTACCTTGTAATTTACCGTGTAACACGCAAAAACGTCCGCGAAAGACCAAAAATACACCTGGAATTTGACCAAAATTGAACCTGGAAAGCCTGGAAAAAGCCTGGCATTTCATTTGAAATATTTGCTGAGAACCCTGACCTTGACTGCAGCATATTCGCGATAATCGAGATTTTTTTTGCTTTGGGTAGCAAGTCTGGTTGACATTCCTGAATGCTTACCAATCCTGCAGTTGACATGATGAGGTGACACGATGATGAAAACTCATTTGAGCATCGGATAGATGTCAATTCTGCATCTGCTTCTGGTACGTCTTTCTGGTCTACTGTGGGACTTGCACCGCGTGGCACTGTGCACTGTTACATGAAGTTTGACATTGATTTCAGCCAAACTTCATGCTAGCCTGATGCAGCTGATTTACATGAGCCTCATTTGAATGTCTAATTAGTTTACTAGTAACTGGTGTTTCAGCATGGATATGTGTGTGTGTGTGTCATATGTGTTTGTGCATGTGTATGTGTGTGTGTCTGTATGTGCCTGCGTGTGTGTGTGTGTATGTGTGTGTATGAGTGCATGCGTGTGTGCGGTGGGTGCGTGTGTGCATATGTGCATGTGCATATGTGTTTGTGTACATGTGTACATATGTATGTGTTGACCGGTGTGAGTCATGTGTTTGACACGTGCGTACATGTGCGTGTGTGTATGTGTTGACAGGTGTGAGTCATGTGTTTGACACGTGTGTCGCGAGGGAGCTGAGTTTGATGGAGAACTGTCGAGAGTTTGTTTCACGGTACAGACGTAGAGACACCGACAAGAAGGCATTGCCTATGCTTGCCTCTGCCTGTCCTGGTACTGCACCATTGCCTTCTGTCTTCTAGTCAAATTACTATGTAAATCCAGCAGTATAGTTGATATAAGCAATATTGTAATCATAAGCTCTTGTGTGTTTTTCAGTTTTTGTTGTCTCGGGTTTTTATTATTATTGTAGTTTTTTTACAACAGCACTTTTATTACAGAAATACAGATAGTTCAAGATCAATAAAGGTCAAATTAGACAAATTTTGCAAACTATTAATTTGAGGTTTAAGGAAGATGTTGTCGCTATCAAAAACTATCTGGCAAATTTTGCACTTTCTAACCTCGGCCCATTTAATCATAGAGATAGTGTAGGTAGCTTCGAACACTGTTATTTATTTCCAGTTGCTGAAGTTTTATTGGATTTAGTAAAAGAATGGTCAGAAAATCATCTATGAACTTTATAAAGTGCCGATGAAATAAATTTAATTGCTGCTTGACTATCTATCAGACGTGGAAAAAACACACCAAAGCTGAGTATCATCAGCATATAAATGAAAACAAACAGAATTATCATTCAAAGCGTATATATGATAGGCCTAATTATCTACTCTGTATTGCCCAACGTTATAAATGTTGGCTGCCATGATTGGCTGCCTGTGGCGCTGTTCAAAAATCATGTGCGGCAATCGGTTGAACTGTGTGCTAGTGTATTTGCGTTGATTGCTTGATTGTATTGATTGTATTGATTGCATTGATTGTATTGATTGAATTGATTGTATCCACTTGAATTGCGTTTGTCAGTTCGAATTTAAAGAATTATATTATTATTATTATTATTATTAAATATAAAGGAACAAAATTCTCGCTCAAAACTTGTTTATCTATTCTGCGTTACCAGACGTCGTACATATTATAATTATCTATTCTCTATTACCCAAGGTTGGATATGCTATGCGGAGAAGACACACGGCTCCTACATCCTTCCGTACATTGCGGTGAGCAAATCACCGCAGCAGATCATGGGCTCCCTGATGAAGACGTACCTCGCCGGCAAGAAAGGCAAGAGACCCGACCGAGTCTATCACGTCACCGTCATGCCGTGTTACGACAAGAAACTGGAGGCATCGCGACCCGACTTCTTTGATGAGGAACACAGTACACGAGACGTCGACTGTGTACTTACCACAGGTTACTTGCTGTACAATGTACTGATGATGAATATGCAGGCTGTACTTACAGTACATTGTACTGATAATCAACATGCATGCTGTACTTACAGTACATTGTACTGATAATTAACATGCACTGTGTACTTACTGTATAGTGTACTGAAGAGCAACGTGCACTGTGTATTTACTCTACAGTGTACTGACGATTAACATGTATGCTGTACTTACTGTACAGTGTACTGATAATCGACATGCGGACTGTACTTATGGTACAGTGTACTGATAATCAACATGCGGACTGTACTTACTGTACAGTGTACTGATAATCAACATGCATGCTGTACTTAATGTTCAGTGTCTAGCGTACAGGATGATTTCAATGCTAAGAGAGATGTAATCCTGTACATCAAAGTCAAGTTAAAATAATACACAGTTATTTCATTGTTTTAAAAATAACATAGAAAGTAATCGTTCTTAACTGTAGTATCTATGTAAATTTCTTCTATTGCAGTTCCTAGCGCTCGTGTTCACTTTATTGACGGTTCACTTTATTGTCATTAAGTTTAGAGTTAGAGTTAGGGTTAGAGCCAGGTTTAGTGTTAGGATTAGGTTAGAGTTTGGAAGGATTAGAGTTGCTTTTTAAGTGACCGTCGATAAAATGAACTGTCGATATTGTGACATAATATCATTCTTAATGTCATGCTATTTTGTTGCAGGGGAAGTGGAGGAGATGCTGAAGAAAGAAAACTACCAGCCAGCATCTGATACGCATAATAATCTACATTCACATTCAAATGAAAAGTAAGAAAAATAATTCATGCGCTTATGTGCTAAATGCCATGGTAAATAGTAAATATATTGCTCTGTTGTTCTACAGCTTAAATATAATCAAGTTCTGTTGTTATGTTTTTATGAATTGTATTGTAAAAAATAGATACTATTCAGAGATTAATTATTCAATGGCGAGACAAAGTTTTTGCTGAGAGACTTAGAAATAAAAGGTTGCCAGTACATTGTGCGTGCAGAATTAAAGATCAAAATTAAAAATTATATGTGACAGAGTTTGGGATATGAGCTCAAATTGGTATTGATTTTTTGTAACTCTATTGTGATTTTGTTAGCATTTTTTTCTGTTCCAAGTGTACTGTCACTTTTTACACTTTATGGTAGGAGCTCTGCAGAAATTATTATTTTGTAATTATTAAAAAATATTCAGAAAATGTTTAAAAATAATTTTCAGTTCATACGCTGAAGGCAATAACGCTTGGTCAGTCTTAATTGTTTATGGTTTGTAATATGAGTTGCTGGCTGTTTGTTTTGGATTGAAATAGTGTAGGTAATTGTTCAGTATGTTCTAATTCTGTAAAATCACTCGTACTTGTTATTCATTATAAGAAGCTTGTGCTACAGATATTTATTGTGCTTTGCAAATTTGTCCAATGTCTTAATTGATGTCTGTTCTGTGTACCTTGTGCTATTGCTGTACTCGTATTATAAATCTCTGCTTTGTGCGAAATAAACACATTATTAATATTACAAATGAGGGTTCCTCGAAGATAAATGTATCAGAAACGTTGAAATACAACATTTATTTCCTGAATTTCTGTTTCTTATTAAATCAGAACTTTGTAATGTGCATGTAGGATGGATGTGCTAAGTGAGGAGGGCGACTTGTGGAGCCATGAGGGAGGAGGCTCGGGGGGCTATCTCCATCACATCTGCTGCTATGCGGCTCGCGAGCTGCTCGACCGCACACTGACGAACATCGAATACAAAGTTCTGCGGTTAGTTTGAGTGTTTGTTTTGACATTTGTGATAAACGTTCAGCTTGTAGACATTGAGTGAAAATACTTTTGCTTACAATCTGATGCCACGAGATGGTAATCATTATGAAATGAAACTGGTCTTCATTACATGAAATATTTGTGTAATAAAACAAGTGAAATGTTAAGATCTTTTCACTCTAATGTTAGCACAGTTTTGTGCGACCGTGTGACACCGAATCTTTCACTTTAATTGAT
>JAQFZK010000589.1:0-10260 GCA_034695905.1 Fridericia nemoralis | reverse complement strand
TGATTACATATTGACTGCGTTCTTTATGTCTAACAGCTAATTATCAGTAATAATCAGTGATGGAAAGAAGTTAACTATTTTTAGTTAACTTCGGCACTTTTTTTAGTTATACGAAGAGTTAGAATACTTTTTTAGTTATAAAAAATATCTAGTTTAAGGTATTTTTTAGTTATTAATTAAAAAGTTTAATTACTTTTTAAAATTAAACTTGTTTATTTCTTATCGGTATTTTAAAATGTATTTCAGTTTTTGCAACGAGCAACAGTAGACAGCCAGATTTTGTATTAATGCATTTTTTATGAATAAAATTCAAGTCATTCTGATTGGACAGGCAGAATGCGCCTAACATTGTAAATATTGTCAATGTCACTGTCAGTAGGCACCATATATAAGCAAAGTATAAATCAGCCGTGCTTAATCTACATATAATATATAATCTTGACAGTAAACAGCCATTGGCATAAGTTTTTGACTCTTTCGAATTTAATTCGTAATTGTGAAACAAGTAATTTTCCATACATGTTAATTACTATTGTTGTATGGTAATAATAATGTGTTTAATTCGCAAACGCAGAAGTTTACAATACAAAATACAGAAATCACTTAACATCAAGTTACACAGTGATTAGACATGCAAAACAATTAAACAATAATTAAAGATAACAATTTAACTACAAACGTAAAGTGAACATTGAAATAGACCTGCACAATCAAGTTATCCATTGAATAAATATCGGTGTGGCCTTGGCCCTTTATAACTTACAACAAAATAAAGTCACTAAACATCGTGCATAACAACAAATTGAACTGTGATATTAATCATTTTGTGACAAGTAGCAGCAAGCAAATAATAATGTGTTTAGTTCGCACAGAGGAGAAAATAAATTCAATTCCAGTACAGATACAGTTAATGTAATCAAGGTCTGCTTTGATAATGGTTAGGTAATGAAATTACAAATTAGAAGTTAAGAATTAGAAAGTAAAATTTATTTAAATGGCACTTACATGCAATTTTAGGCTTATTAAGTAAATAAATAAATTACAGAGCCGTGGGATCATAGATCGATCTGTTTTGAAATCTCCAGGTTTATTAATTTATTCAACTAATATATACTTTTCACAATCAAGTTGCAATTATTTAAGTCAATTTTTTAAAATGTTAGTAACAAAATTGTTATTTTGTTCTAATAAAAATTTGTGTATTTCAAAAGAAATAACTACTTTTAGTTAGCTATTTTCTTAGTTAAATGTTAACTAATTTGGAAGTAGTAATGATGTCTATTACTTGTATGAATTTTGGTATGACTAGCAAGTGAATAATTTTAACAATAGCATCAGCTAGATATTACTGACTGAATAACATAGTTTAGAACGAGTGATTAGGCAGCTGAGCTGGATATCAGATTGCGGAAGATTGTGAAGAAGAAATAAGATCCAGGATAGCAGAGACAAGGCAGGCTTTCTGGTAGATTGATTACCATATAGTTAATTAGAATAAATATTTAATTTCAGACAAAATTTAAATTTCTGAAATGTTATGGTTTCTCAGTTGTGAATTACGGATGCAAGAGTTGGAATTGGTACAAAGCAATGAAGAATAAGATAAATGGATTTGAGCAATGGTGTTGTAAAAAAATGTTGAAAATTAGGTGGACAGACATGATAATTTATTAAAAGGTGTTAGAAAGAGCTGAAGTAAAAATGAACTTCTTGAGGAAACTGAAAATATGAAAGCTGGAGTTTGTAGAATATGTATGTGTGCGCATTGTCTAAGCCCATCATCATCATCATCATCAACAGTTTTGATTTTTTTGTGCAAGCACAGGTTGGACGTTTCCCCCATACATTTTCGTACGCCATTCATGTCTGTCTATATATTTTATACTGTTTCTGTGATCTATCTATTACAACTGCTTTTCTTCAGTAGATATTAACATTCATATGAGCATTTCTTGCAAGTTTGCTTATACTTTCTGGTGGTTTTCTCTTGATGTTGGTATTTAAGCCTAGTTAGTATAATGTGTATTATATCAGTAGCTGTGCCTACGACTAATTTGCCATGCAAAAAATATTGCATCAACTTAAAAGAAACAATTTTGACTTGTCTGAAACAGATAATATGATTTTAGACCATTTTCATCTCTAACTTATGAAAAGGTAATTTGCTTAATTAATCAGTGGTGGATCTAGAAAGTTTTGGCGCATGGGGAGGTAAGTTTTAGCTGGGTGGGGGCAAAGTGAACATCTCTTTTTTCTGCCATTTTGACAAAAATGCAGTTTCATACTGTAAAACTGAAATAAAAATGGACGATGGGGGAGAGCCAGTGGCCCTTCCCCGAAATCCGCCATAATAATAAGTATTTAACTGAGAAATGCTCAACACAGGCCAATTAATTTAATTAAATCAATCCTTAACAATGATCATATGCTTTGACCAATTAATTGTTGCAACATTCATACTATACATTCTGATAAAAAATTACAATTGTTATTGAACTCTTATACTGACTCAGCTATAAACCATGTTGTTTATACAGTTATCAATTAGATTAGCTGAAAGTTAGCTGTCAAGATAGGTAGCTACAGTGTTGTAGTTGTGGAGCTCCTGGTACTTGGTAATCTAATATTGATTACAAATTTGTCAGTAACAAATGGTGTGGAATTCATTTTGAATTGCATTGCTAAAATATTCATTAACTTTGATTACGCTGCAAGTAGGCTTTGTTGAGTCGGACTGCACACAGGTGTTGGTATTTAGAACACGTGAAAATCTGCCATAAGATATTGATTTAATTTAAATGAAGAATGATTGTTATTTTGGTTCTTCTTTGTTGGTCAGAATGAATCAAATTTATTTTTTGCATATTACCATACTGCTTATTTAACTATTTGTAGGTTCTACTTTTATACCTTATACTAACTTTCATATATTCTGTAGACTACATTCAGTGATGCTGGAGTATCTCCATAATTACGATTTTGGCGAGGTCAAAGTAAAGTGTTGTGACGTCTCTTACAGAGAAAGTTGCCTGGGCGCTGATCTCCCCTCAGCCAGTCAGCCTGAAGCCAGCCTAGCTGCAAGGTTCACAGAGACGGGGCCGGTGCCTCGTGCGAACATGCCAGTTTACTTTCATAGCATGTCAGCTACAACCAAATTCACTTCTTTGGTAAACAGAGGCAAAAGATCGAACAAGTATGCTTAATTTACTTGCAAAGAAAACTCAACTAGGTCAGGAGTCGAACCTATGATCCATCGCACTCGAAGCAAGCGCTTAATCATCTGAACAAGATTCAGGTACTTGCATAAATAAAATCGACTCCATATCGGCATTTAGGGTATGCTATAATGTTTTACCTGATATGATAAGACGATTGCACTGATCCATTCAAAAAAAATAACGCATAGTTAGAATTAAATTAAAATAATAATAATAATAATTTTCATTTTGCAGCAGCAATCTTTTCTGACACACGGCGATCAGGACCTCTAGTCATTCCAAACTTTCATTTTCTTTGTATCTGTGTAGCCTCGGGGATCGAGTACCGAGGGCAATTTAAAGAAAATATATATATAATAGTTAGAATTAAATTAGTTAAAGGGTTAATGTACATACTTTATATTGTTTCATTGCAGTATAATTTATCACTGCATTGCCTTTAATAGCATTTACATTCACTTGGACTTTATGTGGTATCTCTGTGTTATCTTGATAAATTGTGGAGGAGATAACGAGTTGCCGAATCTATCTATTTCAAGTAGGCTGTCAGTGTTGATAATTATTATTATTAGTCACATTACTGGTGTCAAAGTCAAAGAGAGCATTTCTTGAACTCAATAGAGATGTTGTTTTTGAATTTAGGGGTTTTTTGATTTAATTTCTGTCTCGCTAAGTGATAATACTATTAGTAAGTGATTATAATAAATACTTTATAGCGACAGTTTGTATGTAATTAAATACTGGTGTGATTTGATTATTCTTTGTTAAATTATTAGTTAGAGCTTGTGATATAATATTACCATTATTGGCTATAGGATTGTTTATTTAGTTTGTTATCATAGATCATTATAAGGATTTATTATAAAGATTTATTATAAGGATTAATTATACGGATTATTATCGTTATTATGAATATAATATTAACATTTCTATTTTCAGAAGTTCGGCTATGTGAAAGTTGCTACTTCACTCTGTAATCATCAACATTAATAAACGAAAGCAGACAATTGTCTAAGATTGGAAATGTTTGAGTCGATGTCATCTGTTCGTCTGGTTCTGTCCACCGTGTTCATCGCTGGTCTCGTTTACGTTTCTTTCTTCGTCGTCCGATTCTTTGTCGACCTGAGACGCCGGGTTCAGTACCTGAAGAAGTTTCCAACACGCAAGAGTCACTGGCTGTTTGGTCATGTCTATGAGGTTGGTACTTGCCATGTCTAACATTCTGAATTGGCTTACCAACAGCTTTATTTAAATCTTTAAATAGAATATTAATTATTGTAATTACATGGTCATTGCAATCCAGGGCCTCTGCTCACAGTTTTGAATTTATCTTCTCAACTTGAATGATGGCGCTGTAAATAAGTTACATGTATTAGTATTACTGTATTATTAATAATAAAAGCTGGTAATTTGTGGTTATTTGCCTGTATGGCTCTCAATTTTCAGAAATCTCAATTATCACCAATGGTAGAATTCTAACTGAGAGGTTCCACAGAGCTGTTGCTTCTATATTTTGATGCGTGTGGTTTTTTTAACTAAATATCCTTGCAGGATTATCGCAGCGTACTTTAGTAAACTAACTAAAAACAAGAATTTGCGATGTCCAGACTTTGGTAGAACCAGTGCCACTTGGATTTCAATATACAGTCAACATCATCAGAGCAGATGTTACAGATGATATGTGGAGATTAAGTATTGTAACGAGTTAGTGATTTGGTGCTCTGTTAAGTCGCTGAACATTATGATTTCAATGAAAGTTTTAGTTTTGATTTAAGTTTTAGTTTTTAGTAGCAGGTTTTGATTTTGTCATGTTAGAGTTGAGGTCGTTTAGAGTTTATGTTTACATATGAAGCAGATGAATATAATTTTATTTATGTGTATTAAGTTCATTGCGTTGAACGGGTATTGATCGCTTTTGAAAGTTTTTAATTTGTTAATAGTAGCCACAGCTGGTTTAATTGAGATCTGCATTATGTGATATTGATTTTTGAAATAAATAAGCTGGTGGTATTGTGGTTTGTTATATTTCATAAGTAAGCTGCTGGTGTTATTACAGAATTTTTGTCTAGCAGTCGTAATTAGCAGTAACGATTTTTGGCACACTGCACATGTCTAGTGAATAATATGGAAGTTAGATTCAAATCATAGTTTGATCCCAAGTTTTGGGATAGCGAGCGAGCTTTATACAAAAACAGCTGATATGTATTCATTTACTTATTGTTGGAAATGTTGATATTAATGTTCCTACATCTAGGCAATGATATTTGAAGGCTGCAGCATATGTATTTGTAAATATTTTTTGGAAGTAATTAACAAATACAGTGTTTTGTTTCATATATTGCAGACCTGTGCATGTATGATGTGCATATCCTTCTGAGTGTGTGTATGTATCTATATGTTTGCATGTTTGTGTGTTTGTTTGTTTGTTTGTATGTACATATTACAAGTATGTATACATATATTTGTATGTAAATAGTTATGTTAGCATGTACATGTGTCTATCTTTGATAAACCTGTATTTGCAGTGTAGTCTATCTTTGATAAACCTGTATTTGCAGTGTAGTCTAGTCCAAATTAAAATCGTCTGGCTTGATTGTCATATTTTCCCCCAGTTCTGTGACAATTTCTCAACCATTTTTTGAGTTTTCTCCATAATTAAAATAATATTAAAACATTATCTATTAGATAACAATCGATCCATCTAAGAAACTCAACAGTGCTCAGTACTTTCTTATATCTGCTGCAGTGCTCTAACTCTGTTTATTAATAATAGATGTCTCTAACGTACAATAATATCTAAGATCAATTTGATTAATGATTTTAAAATAAAAGGTTTCAGATGTTTTATGTTTTATCCATTGAATCTGTAGGCTTCTGGAAAGGTTATGCTCTGTAGACTGCATAATTATAGAATGTCAACAATTAGGGACTGTTCAGCTTTACTAACAATTGATTATGTGATTTGTCAATTTCGTTTTTAGAACTGATTTGATTGGTATTTCAAATTATTTAAATAATTTTTGCTGTCAAAGTGAAATTGGCTGAATGCCATTGTAAGAATTTTTTCTGTCTCACCATTGAACTGCCACAGTTGAATATAGGTCAGAAGTTCACAATTTGAAGTCTTAATTATCTTCGGTAGTTGTTACACTTCTAAATGGAGTAGTTTCGTTGAACTGAATCCATATTCAGCTATAATCGTTGGTTAAAATTGAATGAAATCCCAGGATGTGAGATTTGTTAGTGCATACATGTATTAATAGTGAACGTGTGAGAATTCTGCCCGGCATGTACAATATACTATACAGTTATTATTATTAATTATCATTATGATTTGTCTGGTAGTTTACATTTGTAATTATTGAATTTCAGTTTGTGCGTTGAGGTTTTATGGTATTTCAAGTCGTGACATATTAGTTCAGTACCGTAATTATATTTTTCCTTCAATTTTATCGATTAATTGTATTCGGTAACATTTAACAATATCGTTTTGAACACTGTCATATTTTAAACAGTGATCATAATAGTTATGCGTAGAAAATACTGTATTAATTGTAGATTGTTAATTGATAACTTATTAATACTTTAATATTTATATTTTATTCAATATACCGGTATTTATTTATCACAGAGAGTCTAATACTTTATGTGTTGCAAATAATTCAATGTGCCTAAGCAAATAATTCAATGTGCCTAAGTAATTATACTTATTTTAGCGCATTTATTTTTCAGCTATTTTAAGTGTAGAAACATATATAGATCTGTGATAGAACTGTATATTACCGAAAGCAGTTGTTGGAGCATTGCTAAGTTGTATGTATCTTGGTTAAATAGAGTCCTGGGGCTGGTGAGGCCGGGTTGACGTGGCTCAAAGCTATGGCCTTTGCCTCGGGACAGCGATGTGGCATTGGTTGGTTTGGACCCGTCTTTCCTGTCGTTGGTGTCTTTCATTCGAGTTCAGTAAAATCCATTCTAAAAACTTCAGGTACTGTGGTGATGGCCTAACTAGCATAGTGGTTCTTCTTCACTTGCAATGGCTCGCTTGTATCATATGCTGATAGCTTCTGCTCGGTTGTGGTAGTAGTAATGGTTAGGGTTGTAGATGTCATGTTCAAAAGGTTTTATATTTTACAGTAAGATGCCAATGTATTAGATTTAACAACCAGTGACTGAACAAACATGCAGAAAACTGAAGGCTTTAAAATTAAAAGAAGTACACTTTGAAAATCTGTAAGCATCCTATTTAGTGGTCTTATTTTTTCTCAAAAAGATTTCAAATATTCAGAGTTTTGTCAGTTCATTTTTTATTATTCTCATATATTCTGTGTCACTTTATATAGATCAAGTTTCGTTGTGTATAAATTATGATATATTGCATCTATTTTACTGTCGTGACACATTTACAACCCTAGCAATAGAGAATCATTGCTAAAATACTCTTATCGCTTAGCTTGGACCTCTAGGTTTCTGATGACTTCAAAATTACGTATTTAATACCTCAAGTTTTTCAGGTTCAAATAATATTTTACTAATTTTGTAGGTAGAACTAATCTTCTCATTTCTTGTAATGCCAAAGTTTTGCTAATCTATTAAAGCTTAAAATCTTGATAAGCAATCAAATGCTGTGGTATATACTCAGTCAGATCTGTACCGTTGGTTTTTGTTGTCAGATTTAGAAGGTTTGTTGGTTTTTACTTTGACATGCTTGCATTTCAGAATGTCCCATTTCACATAAGTGAAATTGAAACAGTTGTTTGATTTAGAAATAAAATGCTTGAAAGTCTCTGCATTCTCTGCATGACAAAGGTCTATCAGTTTATAGTGTATCCAAATCAAAGCATTAATATTAATCAGGATTAATAATTTTAATATGATACTTTTTAACATTAAGTATTTCTGCTGATACCATGCACACTTAAATGGCATACATTAGTTATTCTTGCTTTTACGGAACAAAAAATTATAAAGTTTCACTGAACCGAGATGCATAGATTACAGATTTTAAAATTATAAATTACTACAGTGTGTCTTGTTTAAGTGCAATCCTATTATAAGTATAATTCCAAATAGTAAAAGTATTGAAGCGTTACTATTTATTGTACTTGTGTGTGTACGTAACAGTGAATGTAACAACTTTGTATCAACAGTAATGTATTGCATATTGCAACTTTTTATTTTCTGCAAGAACGTTTATATTTGACTGACTATGTTTCCTTGATAATGAAACGGAATTATTAGAAACTTGTATTTATGTGATGTAATTGTAAGTAATCTGAAGGCATCACTAGAAGTATTTTTATCAGTTGAATGTATGCTGGCCTAATAGAGCCCAGGTGCCAGTGAGGCGGGATTGAACTGGCTCAAGCAGTTGACTCTTGGCTCGGGAGAGAGATGTGGCTTGGCGTGGTTTGGACCTGTCTTTCCTGTCGTTGGTGTCTTTCATTCCAGCTCAATTAAATCCATTCTAAAAACTTCAGGTACTGTGATGATGGCCTAACTGGCATAGTGGTTCTTCTTCACTTGCAATGGCTCGCTTATATCATATGCTGGTACCTTCTGCTCGGTTGTGGTAGTTGTAATGGTTAGGGTTGTAGGTCTGTCATGTTCAAAATGTTTTTATATTTTACAGTAAAAAGATGCAACTGCATCAGATTTAATAATCAGTGGCTTAGCAAGCATGCAGAACACTCAGAACTTTAAACTTAAAACCAATAAACGGCATATTTGTTTATTAAGTTTAAATGTCTATTGTTTTATTTGAGCAAATGTGATGGTTCTTACAAATTTTGGCACGCTGGGTTCAGATCTGTGGTCAGTTTGCTACCAGAACGTAAGATTAATGAGAAACGGGCCGTACACTTGTTTACTGGCACACAAAAATTCAATAGTGTATCTTCTTGATATCTTTTTCCTTACGTTGCATAGAAACTGACAATTTTTGAAATAAGCACATTCAAATCTATGAGAAACAAAATTGTTAGATTGTACTGAAAAAAACTTACTGCTCAAATGTTCTAATAGGCTAATATACTGGGATATAATATCATCAGATATCACCATTAAGCAAAATTAAAAATTGGATTGAGAATTAGATTGTTATAATTTTTTTATAACATTCCAGTGAAAATTGGGGATCAGTTTTAGAATCAGCACATAAAAATTGATTTGAGACAACAGTTATACAGTAAGAAAAAAAGTCTTGTTGTCCGGTGTTGTGTGTTTTAACACTGCATAGAGATAATCTGTAAGCATGCTTTTTTGTATTTTTTTTCTAAAAAAAAACGTTTCAGATATTCATATTTTTGTAAATTCATTTTTATTTTTTTCACACATTCTGTGACACATTGTGTCGATCGAGTTTCGTCTTGCATAAGATATATCGCATCTATTGTAGAATTTGTACTCTAATGACACATTTACAACTTTATCGCTGGAGAATTATTTCTAGCAAACTATACTCTTGTCGCTTAGCTTGGATTGCTAGTATGTTTCTGAAGATTTCACGTTTATTTAAACCTCAACTTTTCAAATTGTCTCAACAATTGTCTTATTGTTTTCTCAACTGGCTCGAATTGTATCTTACTAATTTTGTGGGTGCAACTAGGCTTTCCGATTCCTGTAGTATCTAATAGTTTCAAATCTAATTTGCTTAATTTATTAAAGCTTTTAATCTTGATAAGCAATCAAATGCTGTCTTATATTATCAGTACATGTTCTGTACCTAGGTTTTTTTGTAGTCATATTCAAAGGATCATATGTTTTTTGTGGTTTTACATCGATATGTTTACAGTTTTGAACTTCCCATTTCGTATGTGAGAAACTAAGTAGTTGGCCAAGTTAGAAATCACATGTTTAAAAATCTGTCTATCGTTTGAGACAAAGGTCTAACAGTCATTTTATTCTATTTTGTGTGTGTGCCAAGATCAAATCATAATTAATAATCAGAGTTAGTTATAATCAGGGACGTAGCCAGGAATTGACCATTGGGGGGGGGGGGGGGGGTTGGGTGGGAATGAAGGGGGTGGGGTTTGGGGGGGGGGCC
>JAQFZK010000588.1:0-10264 GCA_034695905.1 Fridericia nemoralis | reverse complement strand
TCCCCCCCCCCCCCGATGATCAGTATTTTTTTCTCGGCCCTGAGCGCTCCCTCAAATTTTCGTAGCACTACAGCGCTGTTCACAAGTATAAACGGGCTCGTGTCCAGGGAGAGTTGTACGAGCCCCCCCCCCCTCCGCCAGATACATTGTACGTTTTCCACAGTACTAGGTCGCCTTTTGAAGGACAAAAAATGGATCTGACGAACCCCCTCTCCCCAAGGAGATAACTGGTCCGTTTTTCTGTTCGAAATACCTCCACTGCATAGAAACACAAAGTACACTGTGGGTAACAGAAACGAAGCTGCGCTGTATAGTTAGACCGTAGATTGTATTTTGTCAACAGAAATACTGACAGTACTCACAGAACGGGTAATGTTTAATACTTAAATCTGTTCTTTTAAACATTCAAAATATTTCTCTTCTGTTGCTAGACAAGCCAAAAGACGAGCTGTTCAATATTCGCTCGTTTAGAATTTTTCGCACGCCTAAAATTAGGTCATTTGATCGCTGTTTCGGTTCTATTTCCATACTGTCAATAACTCTATTTTTAATAATTAACCTCATTATGTTTCGTCACGCTAACCGTTTGTGTTTTTAATTCAACTTATATTGATGATATGATAAATAACTTTTAAACCTGTGCTATTAAAGCAAAACACTACGCCTGGATTGTGTTTGTTTGCAACGTCGCCATTTGTTGGATGACGTCACAAATTCACCCTGTAAGCTGTGTAATCTAAATTCACATATTTTGAGCTTTGCTAATATAACTACATGCCTTAGCTACAAAGCACCCAGTTTTTACCACGGTGGCTTAATTATTGACCTTTCTATACCAATCAGTAAGGAGGTTTGTTTTTATCTATCCTGCACATTTAAACGCACGCACACACGCATAAACAAAGCCAAATAAATTTACAAAGCTGTGATATCGCGCAAAACATACAATAAAACTACGAGATCGAATATCGTATACCCAAACGCTTAGAAACCTACACACATACAGAAAACAAATTCGCACAAACACACACACACATTAACACAAATACAAACAGGCGTAACGGTAACACCACCATCATGATAGCTGTAAAGATTCACTTGTCCTATGACTGTCCGGTAAGTTGTGCAGAACATATTCGCTGAGCCTCGGTGCGTTGTCACAGATGGAAACAAGTTTCTCTTCTGTATGCTGGCACGAATGACTCGATACGACAGCAGGTTTTGAACCGCATCCAGGGCACGCCATGCAGCAACCGTACAACGCGGCCAGACAGCGCAGGCGTATCCTGGATGTGAGGATACAGAACATCAGACAGTTTGCGAAGCCTTGTGCGCTATCGCCAACACCCTGAACAAAAAAATAAAATAAAAATTAACTTGCCAAACTAAAAAGAATTAAAATCTAATAACACAATAATTACACTGACTGAATCCAAATATATGAATATAAAATCGATGTGAAATTTTGTTTAAAATTATACGATATGATAGAGTGTTAAATAATTCCTGATATTCTGAAATTCATGAAATTCAGTTCAAATTATATAAATAAAATTAAATCGAATCATTAAGTTTACCATTTGTTAGTAAACAAGTAAAATGTCGTAGCGTCCTCGACACAGAAGGTTGCCTGGGCCCTAATCTGTCCCTCAACCCGTAAGTCTAACGCCAGCCTAGCCACACAGAGAAGGGGCCGGCGCCTAGTGTGAAACACATCAGATTACTTTCGAACCTGACAGCGACTACCAAATTCACTGTTTTGCTGAACAGAGGCAAGAGGGCATGAAAAAGCATGTTTAATTTACTTACTTCAAAAAAACTCAGCCAGATCGGGAATTGAACCTACCGCCCTCGCACTCGAAGCGAACGCTTAGAAACCTTCCCCTTCACCATTTGAGTAATTAATCACTCTCAAGATTACATTTTAAAAACAATACTTTAATTTTATTTTATTAAATTCAGAAATAGTTCGCATGAGTGAACGTTAAACTAAAAGGTTTCAATTTGTACAGCTGTACGTGTTATTCCAGAAAATATAGAACATTTACACTTTAAGTCTAATTTGTTACGTTTGCTTCATTCGAATTCAGTGCGGCAGGTTTTATAATAAGACATCTTTTGACATCTAAGACGAATCAAATTTGACAGCAGTGGTTCACTGTAGCCGAGAGAAGAGAAGTGACAAGGCGATGAAAGTTAACAACGGATCACGTGACTAGAATTTAATGAAGTTTATCCTTTCCGGAGTTTTATTCGGCGATAGAGGGAATTTTTATTTCCGTCATCTTTCATCAGATGGCGTGACAAATCAATCGCGTCAAATTCTTAGTGCGGAAAAATCAACAGAATATCATAAAGAAAGAAGTTCAAATTAGTCATTTTTTAAGTTGTAGGTAATTGCTTGAAAACCGTAACTAAATATGTTAAACAAAAATTTAATCAAGTTCATATCTTATTAGGTGTAACATATGCTTAATAATGCAAATTAAAGTATACACTATCGCGTATTATAAATTTGTAATAATATAAATAACGTCTGCAAAACTAATTACTATGGCAACAGTTTATTTTTAAGTAATCAGCACTGAATTAAAATTACATATGTAAAATAGTACAATTACTTTAAATTTATTTTTTAAATAACCTGTTATATTAGTCACTGAATTCATAGGTTATAAATAACATATACAAAGTATAACAATAGAACAATGTACAAACTGATTCTGAATGGATAAGAATTTAAATGAGAGAGCAATTTAAATACCAGATATAAAAGATAGGTATAAATTATTTTAAATAATATACCAAAGAATCAAAATATATTACACAATTAATATCTTGTAAGATTAGTCTAATAATATTATGTCAGATATAAAAGATAAGTATAAAATAATTTAAATAATATACAAAAGAATCAAAATATATTACACAATTAATATCTCGAAAGATTAATCTAATAATATTATGTCATCAATAAACACTTTCTGAAGATGGCTTTCTGTCCACATTCGAACACGGTCAGATGTGATAAATGACTCACTGTGTGTATTGAAAAACAATTTCACAAGAAGCACTTGCATGAATTAAAGGAAACCTAAAAGTTCCAGTTTAAATTGAAGCAGTTTATTACAAACCAACCTCTACAGTTTGTAGGAATAACAAAATATTAATTGAGGGGGAATGTTACTTCTTTTGTGGGCTCTCTGCCGTCGAGAGCTGAAGATACTGTTGCGGAGGATGTGTTTTTGTAAATAGATAAAATAATGTTTGACTTTAATTAAGTTTTTATTTGTTTACATCTCTCTATCAGTAAACTATTCTGTATCGTTATAATATGCATCCACAGAATCAGAAAACTTGACAAAAGAAAATAACTCGGTGATTTTCTATGGCATGAAATGCAAAACTGAAATGGTAACATCTCGTAGCAAAATGTTAATAAAGCTGTAAATGTTCATTGTACTAAATGTTTTTAAAATTTCTGAAACCAAATTATCCCCGGTGTACAAATACATGCATGAAACAATACGTAAAAAGAATACAAAAAATATGTTAAACTGAATAATTACATACTAATAACATAATCAATTATATTTTTATAGCATCGTAAGAATATATCATTCTCCACTTTTTCAATGCCTCCTAACTCAACTTGTACATACAAATACATGACCTTAACAAAGTAGTACAATATATATCAAACGAATTTTGTTAGTCGGGAATTGTTTATTTAGCATTATATAAATTACTACGTATTGCAGTGGCGGACCTAGAGGGGGCCCGGGCCCTCCATTAGACCAATTTTTATTTTTACCACACAAAACTTGCATTTTAAGGGCTCGCCCTCCCCCTGTATCCCGAAAATGGGTGATTTTGCAGAAGTCCCCCCCCCCGTACACAAATCCTGGATTCGCGCCTGACGTACATTACTAATATGCTTAGTACATTCACACCGGCAGCATAATGAACCTGTAAAGGAACGATCCAGCTCATAGCATCGCTGCCCAACAGATGCATGAAATGAGCGCCGATGATGAACCGCAGTGTTCCCCAGATCCTCAGACTGATGAAGACGATCGGGACAAACATCAACTTCCGATTGGCTTCTTCGATAACAGAGTGATTCGTGTCTTTCTTGATGTTGTTGACTGTCTGATGATGAGATCTCGTAGCTTTCAGCTGTAGTAAAACGTTTATGTTATGTTACAATTATTGTGTGGTATTAGTTACTCTCTTATTAGTTACTTTTTTATTAGTTACTTCCGTATAAGTGACTTCCTTTACACACAATTGGTAACAATTTACATAGTCAGAAGTTTAACACAGGTTTAATGAGATCAGTGAACGAAACAACACCAAGCAACAGTCGTTTTACTACACATAAAGGCTTCGCAATTGTTTCAAAATTAACTGAACAACAAATACATCCTTTCAATAAAGTTTGCTTTAGGTAATTTAATCTTGAACAGTAAATACAAATCGAAATGTCTGAGGAAAGGAAAAGGAAAGATTGCAAGCAGCGATGAGGGAAAGCTTGTATTTTAAAAATGTGCTTCTTGTAAAAACAATTTATTTAAACTTTTTAAATGAAACAGCTATAGTACACGAAATAATCTGTATAACCACTGCAATAATCCAATACCTGTTTGTACAGCGTACACTTGACTGGAATGTACAGTAGGAGTATCGAGAAATAGCAGGCGATCTCCCAGGCCTTGCCGGTGACGTATTGCCAGAGTAGCGCCCTCTCTGCGCTCGGATCAATCCAACACCAACTCGGCCACTGAAGATTGGCGTCGTGGCCCAGGATGTCGTAGTATAGAGCCAGCGATGCGACCACAACTACAACGTTTACATAGGCAAATGTAACCAGCAAATCTTGAGATTCAGTTTCATCATTGGGAGAGGGGGGAGGACAAAGTCAAACCTCCTTCGCCCCCACTTAAATTATTACTGAAGTGGGGCGATCGTCCCCTCCTGCCCCAGGATCTCCAGCCCTGGTTCCTGGATATGAAGTCTACTTCTTTTGAATTCCAACCACTTAAAGCTTATATATTTTTGCAGTTATTTAATTAAAATATTATTCTACAAACTAAGAGAAATAATAATAGCATCAGATGTAATAAGTTTGCAATTCAGTTTTTAAGTTTTTCTTCGATATATTCCAGTATTTTTTCAAAGTTTAATGACTTGTGTGGTTAAAAATTGTATTCATTTATTAAATTAAGTTAGTGAATCAAAATATTCAAACACTTAAATTTGCTGTTTCATTATATCGCAATTATTCTAAGTTGTTTTCATAAACTCTAGACTTCTTTGTTTAAAATAAACTTTCAATGTATTTTGAATCTAGTTGTGTATAACTTTCACCATTTCAGCTAGTTTAACTCATTTGTATATACTTAATAAATAGTTTTCAAAGAAAGTTCTGTGAAATTCAACAACCAGCTTTGTAATTCCATACTAAAATAATAATAAATTCGTTCAATACCTTTCGAGTTTATATCATATTTAATGTAATTATTGTTTAACAAAAAGAAATGAAAGTAATCAATTTTCTCGTGATTAAAGAATTTCTGAGTGGGAGAAAAACCGACTGAAGTTTGCTTTCGGATTAAATTTCTACAACATGTGCGATTTTCTGTCACAGAGGAAACAGTGTTCTGTTCGTTCAATTGAGTTTAATTACTCGCAGTTCTTTGTGTGAATGACAAGTGTTCTCAACACAGAGAGATGCACTGTTTAGCCTACGAATAGAATCAGGTTCATTCCCTTAAAATTGCCTTTTGTGTTAACCAATTTTTTTCAATTATTTAATTGCCTTCTATCTGACGGCATAAATGCAAGTTTCTTTACATTTAATTTTTAAAATTTCGTTTCTTTTGAGTTGAGTTTCTTTCCAATTAGTTTCCTTTCATTTTGTTTCTTTCCATTTTGTTTCCTTTCATTTTATTTCCTTTTTTGTTTATTCTCATTTTGTTTCTTTCCATTTTTGTTTCTTTTCATTTTGCTTCTATCCATGTTGTTTCCTTATATGTACTGCTCTGTCAGGTAACTGTTTCTTCACGCTTAGTACGATTCAAAATACGATCTAAACCTTTTAGTTGGACACGTGTCATTAAATAGGCTACTGCCATGACATAGTGAAGTCTATGGTCGGGTTGTTAATTGTTGCCCAGAGAACAACGTCGCTAATGGAGGTAATACATCACGACCGGTCGGTGTTATAGACCGTCGTTTAGAATTTCATTTAAAACAAAATAATAATAACTGTTATAAAATCCAAAAGAGTTATTAGAGATATAGTTTTTAACCAGATTAGTGTATTTTTTGAAGACAATACAATGTCGATTATTCTTTTGTAATAAAAATTTGCAACCAAATATGTCATGCTTTGCTGGGGATCAGCGATCACAAAAAGAGGGCATACCGTACTAAATACCGTACTAAATGACAATTAGTACGGTATCCCAGGAATAGCTATTCTGTGATTCTGGAGTTAGCGAATAGAGTTGATTTTCAGTGCCCCATATATGAAAAAAAACTCTTAATATTAAAAGCGTACAATAAAAATGTGGAATTTTTAATTTAAATTTGCGTTATTTTTAGACAATAATCTGTGAAGTATTTCAATGCTGCGGTTTCGCCATCTTTTTAAATTGATTGTTTTAACGTTTATTGTTACTGATATAATTTAACCAAAACATCAGTACCAATAAACCTGTTAAATATTATTTGATCACTACATGATAACTTTCTGTGACGTCGGGTTTTACAAGTACCTTTTTATTGGCGTTGTGCTCATGCGTATTGACAAAACAGTTTCTTCATTAAAAATTTAAAAATTTCCAGAACAAATTGATCGATGACTCAAATCAATTACGATCACAATTCTAAAGTAGCAACTATCGATGTTGTAGTTTTGTCTAAAATATTTTCTATTTGTCGTTTAAAACAAATGCAGTACCATAACTTAAACTGGGATTTCTATTCAAGAGTTTGTACATAAATATAAAGTATTAGATTCTGAAAACTTGTAATTGGACAAAAAATATTTAACTAAATAAAGCTTAGCAGTAAATTAACTGCAGCTATTGAAATTGGATGAAAACTACTTTTTATAAGAAACCTTTATCTATAAATAAAGGGAAAAACGACTTATGTAACTATATATTAATGTATTTATTTGTTTAATAAGTTAACTTTAATTTTATTAATGACATATTTATTACAGAAACACAGCGCAGAAAACCGCACAATTGAATGGACGGAGTCCAAAAACAAAGTTGTGAAAAATTGTCACAAATATATAACAATTATTAATTTGAAAAACAAATTATTCATGAAATGTAGCAAAGTAAAATAATTAATTAATTAAATGTACGAGACTAAAAAGAAACAATCTTAACAGCTATGATATAATCAAATCAGCTATATCTTATATTTTATTTTATTGTATTTTAATTCACAAACTTAAATATGCGGTAGCTTATATTGCATATGAAGCCAAAGTACACGCCCAGTTGGTTAATGATTATTAATCACTCAGTTAATCACTCAGTTAATCACTCAGTTAATCACTCAGTTAATCACTCAGTTAATCACTCAGTTAATCACGCAGTTAATCACTCAGTTAGTCACTCAGTTAATCACTCAGTTAATCACTCAGTTAATCACTCAGTTAATCACTCAGTTAATCACCCAGTTAGTCACTCAGTTAATCACCCAGTTAACCACTCAGTTAATCACTCAGTTAATCACTCAGTTAATCACTCAGTTAATCACCCAGTTAATCACTCAGTTAATCATTCAGTTAATCACTCAGTTAATCACCCAGTTAATCACTCAGTTAATCACGCAGTTAATCATCCAATTAATCACCCAGTTAATCACTCAGTTAATCACTCAGTTAATCACTCAGTTAATCACTCAGTTAATCACCCAGTTAATCACTCAGTTAATCACGCAGTTAATCATCCAGTTAATCACCCAGTTAATCACTCAGTTAATCACTCAGTTAATCACTCAGTTAATCATCCAATTAATCATAAGCTTTGAAGATTGAATATTTGATGTTACGTTATGAAAGCCATCAATAATACTGCTTTTATTATTAAAAGCGGCAAACACAGTCAACCTTGTAATTTTGGTCAATTTTTATTCAAGTTACTTCTTTCCTTTATCCTTCCCACCAGCCACCGACTAGCGCTATTACAATTAGCAACTGAACTTCTTTTCTAATAGCTGCTGCTAATCTATCCCTGATGGGGTAACTTGCATTACCATTAGCAACTTCACTTCTTTTATAATAGCTACTGCTAATCTATTCCTGACGTGTTAACTTGCACTGTTGTGTATGCATGACAAGCATCGCCATTTAATTACATTTGACAACATCACGTACACATCTTTGCTACACATAGTCTAAAGATAATGGCTTTACTCAATGACGCCACTGTACGTAAGTGTAGCAGCGAAAACAAAGCCTTAAAGTTAATTAACACGAAAATGTGGGAAATATTCTTCAAAAAAACAGTGAATTAGATTCTGTACTGAAACTTTGAGGTCACTCAGCGCACAAGTATGCAAGCAGATAACGGTATAGCGGTAAATGTAGCGGTTTGCCGTAAATTGTACGACATAAGTGTACGTTTAACGGTATAACGGTAAATGTGACGACCATCTAACGTAACACTATAGACGACAGAAATTTCCGTAGATAACTCCGTTAACCAACATGGCGGACCGCGGAATTTCTCCAGGGTGTGCACAGCATAGCGTATTTTAAGAAAATTTAAAGAAAAAACAACACTTACTTTAAAATTCGGTCGCGGTGGGGGGAGGGTGGCGGAAAATATATATAATGTGAATAATTTGAATAACTGTTATTATTTCTGCTCTTCATAATCAGATTCATTAATTCAAATTATTTCATAAATCCAGAGAGGGGGTGGGGGTGAGCATGCACCCAACGGGACAAAATTACCTCGTGAGCGGAGAGTAATTTTTGTTTATATTGCTGATGCCTGCTCTTTAAAATCAATTCAAAATTCATTTTAGAAATCCAGGAAATTTCAGAAATCCCCTTCACCCGCTCCGGACGCCCACGCTAACCAATCAGCGAAAGATTTATTCAAATATTTAATAGCTATTTACTCGTTGATGATAACTAATTTATATGCGCTGGGGTTTGATTAGGGTTATCGTTAAGGGTAGACTTACATTGAGAAAAAAGGCTAGAGTTAGATGTTGTAGCGAATACTGTGAAAATAAAGTTCAAATTTAGCCCAAGTTTGTGTCAAACACTCTCACTGTATAGTTACCATTGGGTAAATGTCTTATACTCAGCGCAACGCGTTGTACTATTGGTTGTGTAAATACGACGGAGTCAAATTAATTGACTCGAGTCGAGAGTGGTCACTGCAAGATTGTCTTTGTTCTGATAGCAGGCAACGTGTATTTTTCACGAACAATACTCATCGTTCAAATTAATCGTAACAGAATGTTGCTTATGGCAATGTTTACTCAAAAAAAGACTTGGGAGTCATTGCGTTAGACGTGCGGAAATCCGGTTTGAATACACCTTCAGGCTTGTAGTCAACTTATTCGCGGGATGGTTCGTAAAAACAAAACCGGACCTTTCGTCTCCGAGAGGGGGGTTCGCAAGACCACTTTTGTGGACCTTTTAATCTTTATTTAATCTAACGAGTGGACCATATACTGTAAAACACAGTCATTTTTCTCGCGGGGGTAGTTCGCACGAACCCTTCGAATCCCCCCCCCCCTGGTTACGGGTCTGTGATTGTACACCGAAATGTGAGAGTAATCACATCGTAGGCAATGCAACAATTAGCAAGTGCGTGTAGTTTAAAGTCAAGTCAATAGCATACGTGAAATTTAAGGAGCTTGTTGAAACCAGCTAAGAGATAAAAGGTCAGTGTTTGCTTTGAAATATTCCCTGTGGATAAAAACCGTTTCTACGGACAGTAAATGATTCAAAAGTTTTGCTTTTGGGAGTTAATAGGTTCGTGGCAAGAATAAAGAGAGAATAAATGAGGTGAAGTAACGAAATTGCTATGAAATATCTTTCACCACAACAACATCCTCAACATTTTGTTGAAGAAAGTGGCAAAACTTTGAATGAAAACAAATAAATTTATCTCCAGTGATCTTAGAACAATGCGCGGTCAGTGCTGACGAGTTGTCCCTGCAGAAAGAAGTCGATTACGAGTCGTGTAACTGTGCACAGAAGGTGTATATAATT
>JAQFZK010000587.1:0-10270 GCA_034695905.1 Fridericia nemoralis | reverse complement strand
GTTGACTTCAACGCAATTTCAAAACAACGAAATACTATTACAAATATCCCGTTATTTTTAACGGGTTACAGCTAGTGGTCTAATATTTGTTATGACTATTAATAGTATTTTATTCATTAAAAATAAGTTTACCATTATTTATTTGTTTGCCTTAATTATTTTTTTTAGCTTTATTTATAATCTAATGTTTATATTTATTTACCTGTATATTTTTCTGTAAATTGTGAGACATTACCAAGTATTTTATTAATGAAAAATAACTTTACCTTTATGCATTTGTTGCAAATCGCGATGAGTAGTAATCTTAATTACAGTCTTTATTATTAATTGATAACTGATAATTATAATTACCAAAACAGTAAAATTGGACTACGAAGGACATATTGTAACAGACACCTTATAATGTATCCATAGTACGGACTAGTTTTTCCTTGTCATGGTTGTGATTCTGAAAAGCAAATGTAGACGGATATAACAGACTTTGAATTCAACAGAAATTTTTCTTCAATCTGTAGAAATTCATTGTAACGAACTATATTTATATTGTTGACTGTATAGTTAGTTATTAATGCCTGTAGGATTAAATTTTGTTGCTTGTTATAAAGTTTAATGAGAATTGTTTTTGTAATTGATATGTATTCCACTGGTCTAATTTAGAAATCATTGGAGAAGGACGAGAGTAAGGTCGACGAGAAGAAGGAAGCTTTGGAGAACGGAACGGATGTCGACGGAGAAGAAAAAACCGAGAAATCTGACGAGACGAAACAGGACAAGAAAGAGGAGGATTCAAAGAACAAAGAGGTGGAGGGAGAGACAAAGAGTGAGGAGAAGAAAAGTGACGCTGCAGTGACAACTAATGACAAGGCTGTGTCATCAGACAGCAGCAGTGTGTCGGCTGAGAAGACAGTTGCTGAGCCCGTTGTTGTTGCTGCTGCAGAAGAAGCCAAGACCACCGCACCATCTTTGTCTGCCATTGTTGATGGTTCGACCACAGAGACGGCAAATGGAGAAAGCAATGGAACAGCGGCTGCTGCCAAGGACTGATTCTTACGAGAAGATCCGAGTTAAAGTTTTAGGAATGATGGATTAGGGACAGTGTAGGCTGCCGCCGCGGCATTGTATAATAAAATCGACGGCATAGCGGATCTGATGATGTAGCGGGCTGACTGTTAGACTAAGGGCTAAACGAGACCATTTGCCATAATTTGAAGGGCTTTTATTGCGGACATCTTTACACCGCTGTGTGGTCAGGTCCACTGTGAGATTTTACACTTTATTTATGCTAAGTATTTGTACGCTGTATATGCTTGTCAACTGAAAAGGTAGACTGATGGTTTTCAATTATGTTCTTCGATAAAAAAATATTGTTCTGAAATGAAATCTGTTGAAACGGTTGTAATGACAAGAAAAACAGACAGTTACATTGCAGTGAATGCAAACTGCAATCTTTGATTAATACAGAGCGAGATATATAATAATCTGTGCCGTCTGTCTGTAAGTGTTGTGTAATTTCTGATGATAGTTGTGTTTGGCAGCTGCTACTAACGACGTCGAACCCTTGTGTACATATATACATATATATATATTGGTTATGTGCTGTATTTGTCCTGGAAGTAGTTGTGTGTAATTCAAGACGTGCACAAACGTGACATATGTTGCAACCAGTCTAGAAGGTTAGTTGTGCCGAGTACGTCGGCTGTTTTTGATTGCTTCGTTCAGTTCTGTAGGGCAGGCTGATTCGATTTGCTAGAATTGATGGGCGGTGAGATGGTAAAGTTTGGAAGTTGCATTATAGTCTACGAATAACTTCAATTAAATTATCAGCATGGTTATCAATTAGTGGAGCATTATATACTATTAAATTTGCAATTAGTAATAAGGTATTCACAAACCGTAATCTGAACTCAATTTCCTGTTGTAGAAATATTTTACATTAAAATCTAAGCTAATGCGCGGTGCATCTTGTATTCCATTATCAAAGTTCAGATATTGCCTTATTTGAACTCTTGTAGTTTGTTCAGCAGTAATCGTTAGCTTTCTTATTTTGTTATTTTATTGATTGCTGATTATGTAGTTAAGCTTGTTCTTTTATTACCTTTATCACTTTAGATATTGTCTTTACATGTGTACTGCTTACTGGTTGGATGAGATTTATTATTTATTATTATTATTTTATTTCTATTATTATTGTTGTTTGTGTATTCCACGTCCAGTTGTCTGTCGTATGTTTATTTTGTTGAGTTGTGTGTTATTTGTTGAGTTGTGAATAATTTGAAGTAAAATAAATTCGAAGCAAAATATTATAGAAGAAACTAATGCCGTGAAATGTTTTCTTTTGTAGGGTCTAGGAAGATTGTATGCATCAAATTTCCTGAAAACTACAATAAAACTTTAAATCGGTTTGAGTTGTAAATGTATTCGCATAATGTCTTGATTAGTATTAGAAAGCAGAATGTGTTGAAATATCTCTAATATTCTGATAAGATTAATTTTTTGAACTGTTAATAAGTTCAGTTGAGGATTGATATAGTGTGCAGCCTATGCATGCATTAGTTAGGTAGTATCAATAAGCAGGGCATACACACATGAACTGTTGCATTAGTTTTGTATCGTTTGTATTTGTTTGATTTCAGGCAGCTAGTTATCGTCAGTTGTCGGCATATTTTAGTTTGCTATATTCGACATTGACGAAGGTTTATGCTTCAGTGCATCGTGCATTTATCTGTATCTAGTGAATGGTTTACATGCTAGCAGTTTGTTATTTAACCCTAAGTGCAAGTACAGGCCAATATTCCTGCATATAATTTGTTGGCAGTCATATATGTGAGCATCGTGTTCATAATATCTGATTTGTATTGGATCAAGTTTGGCTGCGCAGATAGTGTTAAAATCCAGTAATAGTTTGGAATGACAACTAGTAAGGCTTTGTAGTGATAATCATGTCTGGCTTTAACAATGCTTCTCATTTCTACATTTTCTGTTTCAACTAGTTAAGTTATTATTTGATACTTAGCAATAACTGAAGATGTCAGCCGAGATGCAGCAGAGATGTAGTTGGGGGGGAGTAATGAAGGCGTGCGTGTCATTTTTGTTGTATGTTAAGAGATGCTCGTTTCGGTGTCCTAGTACATTCAACTGTGTTGTTGTTTTGCATGTTTTCATTGATTCTGAATGTTTGCAGTTCATTTTAGCCATTTCAGGAATGAAGATCAATGTTGTTTATGTGTTGACATTTTATCCATGGAAATGAAATACAACCGTAAAAGATTTGATTTGTTTGCAGCGATTATTCTTCCTTCTTTTAAAGCCCATATAATAATATTAAATAAAAATGAAAAATTATAATTTATAATTCGATATTTTATTGATCAAGAAGGTTAAATTGGTAATTATAATTTGTACACAATGCCTCATGTAAAGTATTCATGTGCATTTGCTTTGCAGTGATAGGCTGAATACTTTAACTACTTTTGTTTAGTTACGGAAAGTGAGTAGTTTAACTACTTTTTTAGTTACTAACTGAACAGTTTTACTACTTTTTGTAGTTAAATGTATTTTTTGAAATTTATATATTCTTTTAAAATGGACAACAGAAATTTGTTAATGCATTTTTGTGACTAAAGTTTTAGTCTTTTCGATTGGTCAGGCAGAATGAGCATTTTAAGGTATTTGTCAACGCCACTGGCAGTAGGCGCTAAATTTAAATCGGCTACTCTTAAAGTCTATAGATAATTATCTTGACATTAAACAGCTAGGCGAAAGTTTCGGGCTATTCAGGATTTAATTTTTGGAGGAGAAAGAAATAATTTCCATTACACGTTAGTTATTATTATTGGTTGTTAAAGTAAGGAAGGTCAGCTTTAGTAATGGCAATTAACTAAAAAAAAATAGAATTACAAAATAGTTAAAATTAGAAATTTAAATTATTTAAATGGAGTCTACTACTTTACTAATTTTAATTTTACTTTTTTTAAAGTTGATTTCAGTTAATTAAGCCTATAGGCTTGTGTATTATAAGTTGAAATGCCTTTGAATCGCAGATAGACATTTTGGCTCTCCAGTTTCATTAATTTATTTTACAAATATGCACTATACACCATCAAGTTACAATTAGTTAAACTTATTATTACTTTATTTTAAACGTATCAGTTTTTTCAGAATGAAAATTTCTGCCTTTTGAAAATCGTAAACTATTTGTAGTTAACTACTTTCAAAGATTATTTTTATTATAGAGTATACACTATTTTTGGAAGTAGTTAACTATTTTAGTTGAATCATTTTTTAGTTAACAGTTAATGATAGTTATGATAGTTATTAGCCAACTTTTTTTAGTTAGTGCCCATCACTGCATCTTTCAAAGATTGAGATAGTTTTTATCTACACAGAATCAGAAACAGTATAGACGTTTTCATTTTAGGAATAATTTTATAAGTAACAGTTATTTGATATAATAATTTTAAACTCTCCTTCAACTTTATTTAACTCTAAATCACTACAGTTACAATATTAGATATTTTCAAAATCTCTGTGTAGAATTTGTGAGAGTCTATGAATCCAAGTCTCGTCAGACCAGAAACTGCTGTTTTAAAAACAGATCTTTGTCCGTAACATATGTATCAAAAATATTATGCAGAATGGTTTTTAATATCTTTATTTACACAGCCATTCTGGATTAGATTAATGGCAGTATAAATTTGATCTTTACTTTAAAATGGTGATAGAAATCTTCAATACGTTGACATTTCCCATACAAATGAAAGTTAAGTTAATTTCTAACAATGCAAGCATTAATTGTATTCTCTATAAATGTTACCGAGGCGATGTTAAGATCATTACAGTTTAAATTCCGGTTTGACACAGTTGCAAGTGATAGACTGAAATTTAATATTCTGAAGCATCATTACCGAATACATTACATTTACTGTTCTTCAATGATTGCAAAACTGAAGGCATTGAAGGAAGAATACGAAGTAATGCCATTCATTCCACCACAAACACAGAATTTTGAAATAAAACAACTTTAATTGTCATACTCGATTTATAAGCTGTCAAGTGACATTAGTGTGACATTATAACTTTCAGGCACTTTATAATAAATATAACAATTAAAAAGCAATATTAAATATACGTAGGCAATTGAAGCTAGAGTCTCAGTATCACAGCTGCGGCTGGTAACAACAAGAAACATCACAGTGGATGTGTACGGTCAAAAACGTTAGACCAACAGTCCCAACAAACATTATATAACAGAAAACAAGCAGTTAAACATGCACTATACAATCAAATACAATTCAATATATTACATTTACTAAGCACATAAAAAATCAACTTCTGCTCCCTCGAGCTATGTATGTTATTAAAAATTATTGGTTAACTACAAAATCAGTTTATCAGTTAGAGTATTAGAGTATGCATACATATAACAATTATGATTAGTTTAGTTAGACGGGGGACGATTGTTGGGAAGTCCTAGGAACTGTAGTTGAGTTTCAAGTTTCTTGTTCCCTGTAGCCTTTCTTCCTTGACGGTTAAACAACGTGGCTAGGCGACGCAGGCTCTGTGCGCCTGTCTTAACTTTGCTGTTTACAGCTCGTAACAAAGTCGCGGTGTCCGGATATCTACTCTTCAACGATCCGTTGAGCAATATCTGCAAATATTATAATATACATTTAAGTATGTATTTGTCTATATGTACTAGAGTCAGTCGAATTGTAAATATCTCTGAACCTTAAACAATAAAATGTCTTTACAATTATGATGAATCGTTATTTGATTATTGAGGGTTTATATCTTGTTTTCAAACGGCAAATATTTAATATCATACATTTACTAAAAAGCAAGTATCTTGACCACATGTCATATTGAATATTATTAGCTTAATGATATAACTTTATAAAACAGATCGTATAGAATGACTAAGTAATTAGCACTTCTAATCAATGTATCATCAGACTACAATAATTATAACTCATTGCCTTCCCCAGAAACCTTTTAAGGAAGTGAAATGACCACTTCAGTTCCATCCAGATACATCTTTCATCTATATTGGGGGGGGGGGTCAATTCTGTAATGTCAGTACTTTTGATAGTGTTTCCCTCCACAGAGATGCTGAAATATCGGTTATTCATTAGACATTAGAACTAAGAGACAGATAATAATAATTTAAAACGCAGTTCTCATCGGGTTGTATACCTCTTGGAGCGAGTCTGTGACGAGGCTGAGCGTCGCGACGCTGTCGCGTATCTCGCGGCTGCACTGACGTCGCGTCAACGACAACATGCACGCATAGCTATACTCCAACGTCTGCCGTGCCTTTACACATACATACATACATACATACATACATACATACATACATACATACATACATACATACATACATACATACGGAGTGACAGAGATATGGATATACTGATTGAAATGCAAATTCATTTCTGTTTCAGTTAATAGATTTTAAGGACATGATATATATAGAAATTGATCTTATTAGAGCAATTAGAAAATCTGACACTTTCAGCCGTCGGTCGTGTACAAATTTGTTTACTTACATATGCCGTACATGATATACTAGTTATATGTAATGGATCATCTTATAAAGCATTAAAAACATAGTATTCAAACGACTTCATTGTAGAGAATATTGAAAGCTATAGTACCAACTAGAGGTCGACCGAAAAAGGTTTTTCATTTTTCGACCGAAAAATAAAAGCTCGAAAAATCCGCATTTGGTTTTCGGCCGAAAAATAAAAAAACCGAAACAGGTTTTTTTTTTCGGCCGAAAAACGAAAAAAACGAAAAAATAAAAACCAAACGCATCTTTACAAGGTAATGCACATGATACAAAGCATACAACACAACAAGTACAGAAAAGTCACACAATCAATTGCAGCTTTATATGATTATGATTATATGATTATATGATTAAGGTAATAGTAAGATGTATAATTAATATATAGTTATTGTTTATGTCATTCAAAAGAAATAAGATTAATTTAAAAAAAAAACAAATAAATAATAACACTGTTCAGAAATTATCAGAATATTGAATAGATGCTAAACTAAGTATATTAAATGTGTAAAATATGAGATAGTAGATGTTAGAGAGAGGAATTATAGAAATAAAGCAAATGTCCACAAGAGTAATTAAACATTCAGGGGAGGCTCTCCCCAAGGCAAAGTTCCTGTAACAGAGGCCGCGTTTCCCCGTTGGACTGCGATTTCCAGCCTCTCTGCTAAAAGAAGCTGAGAGATCGCAAGTCCCCTGTCTACTCTGCTATGCGGTCACCTATCTAAGCGCAGATTGCGAGAGTCGACTGTCCCATGACACTCAGAGTCAATAGTAAGATTATGTTGATAGTCATACAATATATGTAACATAAGTATTTACATATTATATATTTAACATATATATTTACATAAATATTTAATATATTTATTGTACTTATGTAACTTAAGTATTTACTTTACATATATACAATATATGTAACCGAAGTATATTCATATGTAACCTACCCGTAGCTAGCTGCGCAGTTCAAGCAAAGCTATAAGGTAAACCCATCACATAAACCAGTCATGCTTCTACGCTGCAGCCCATACCAACAGATTATAGCTGAGCTCAGCTTAGAGTTAGAAGAATCAGAACTATAATCTGCAGTCATCTTTGAAATAAACTATAATAATTACGTATCCAATGAAGATGTAATTTTTACACGGTTTTTTCGGCCGGTTTTTTCGGTCGTGAATATATTTATCGCCGAAAAATAAAAAATAAACGAAAATTATAAACAGTTTTCGGCCGAAAAATAAAAAGACCGAAAAACACCTTTAGGCCATTTTCGGCGCCGAAAACGAAAAATAAAAATACATTCGGTCGACCTCTAGTACCAACCGTAACCAAACTGAAATTAGAAATTCAATATTCGAAACAAAAGATTTCTTTCATTTTTCACTGAATTTAGTGTTACACGATTTAAAACTTAAATTAGGTTTCAATCTAGCAAATTAGTACAATTAGTAGACCTACAAATTGCTAGTCTGCTAGATAAGATTGTAGAATGAAAAGTATACCTCTATATAAAATCTAGCAGCAGATCTAATAACTGTAAGAAAGACGATAGGATCAGGATCACTATTGATTGTTGATACAGCGATGACGTCATCCCTAATTTGATCCGGTGAGTGTTTGTCAGAGAGAAGGTGAAAGATGGCGCCCCAACGC
This sequence comes from Fridericia nemoralis, assembly GCA_034695905.1. Classification (NCBI taxonomy): domain Eukaryota; kingdom Metazoa; phylum Annelida; class Clitellata; order Enchytraeida; family Enchytraeidae; genus Fridericia; species Fridericia nemoralis. Next base: position 2,052 of record JAQFZK010000587.1, on the reverse strand, counting down.
TGCTGGTCTGTCCACTTCAGTCTGTACCAGTTCTGCAAGAACAAAAACTCTAGGTTAGAAACCGATCGCTCACAATTAATTATTAAAAACTAATACCTTGTGCTATAAGTATTTCAGTTGAATAAATACTTAAAGAAGCATCCAAAAAGAAACTTGACAACTACAGTAAGTTTTAACATAATACATTAAAGCAATGGGAATAGTTTACCAATGACTTGTTCATATTTGTAGTGTGCAATTTATTTCAGTAATGTCATTAATAATTCCAGAAATGTAGAATGATTTTAGCAAAAAAATACAAAAATCACAGTACGACTAAAAAGCTCAAAAGGAATCAGCGGGCAGCAACTAAGTGTAAAAATAAGTGTGCAGTAGTGGCTTATCCAAAGCGTCCGAAGGGGGGCATCAAAGGACTTTGGGCCTGGGGGCGATAATTTATTGTGGTCACTTTGACCAATTTATTGACCATAATTTATTGTGGTCACTTTGTACACAAAATGTAAACATATTTATTACAAAAGTGGGAGGCTCTTCTTCTTCTCCTCGATTTTCTGAGGCGAAAGAGACAATCGCCATCGGCTTCCCCCTTCGATTCTCCACTGATTAGCTAAAATACTTGCATTTTGAACTTTCACAGATAAAAGTAAGTGATTTATAACTATATGTTCACACGAGCGTTTCCTTCTATAAATTAAATGCACATATTACAAATTAAACTAAAAATTCCAGTAGAGCACTTTTTCTCTCATCGGACCTGCAGCCTAAATTAATAAAACTTATCACTTTATCTATATAATATAAACATTTTTTAACATATTCCCAATACAACAAGATATGTCTCACGAGACTCTCATCTATCACGGATTTAAACGTTTTAAATTGAAAAGAAATGCTATCATTTGCGACGATTATCTTCATAAAATAAACGTGATTTATTACGACAACATTGTCGACTCAAATGAAGGCATAAGCATATTGCTGAGAATTTCGAAAACGAACAACGTGTTTTGCTCACTTAAAATAGTATGTCGTGTAATTATACACTAGCAGTTGCTCATGTCTTACCAGATATCGTATCATTCGATCGACCACTTTCACTCTCAGTTTGTCCATATTGGTCCAGCCCAGTCTCAGCTTACGCTCGACCACTGCCATCTTGTAGTACTGCTCTTTGAACAGCACTGACGAGAGAGAGTCCAACTCCACAACCTGAATCATTTCACCAATGTAGTGAATTTTAACAATACTGACAAGATAATCGAACTATGATTAAATGAGAAGTTAATAATCAATTTAAAATAATGAACTTCAGTAACTAATGTAGTCAATTACCATTTAGTTCAGTAAAATGTAGTATAACTTCGTCAAATAATAGTTATAAACTTTTATAGATAAATGTGGATAAAATACGTGTGAACAATATATACTGAAATTTGTATTTTATACACTTTTCTTCACCGATATTTTTTTGAAATTTCAATAATTCCAGCAATTTAAATCTGTCCTTTGCAATTTTTAAATTGTTGGAAAATAATTTAATAAATACGAATTAACAACTGAAATATTTTCCATTATTAGTCCTTTCTTAATTCTCAGAATCTTCATACAATAGGGTCTTATCAAACCATCAAGTAACTTTGTAGGCCCGGTTCAAATCCGAACGCTAATCATCTTCGATAGGAAATGCATTTCTAAACAATGAAACTTTACCATTTACCATAAAGTTATTCTTTCTGATTTATTAGAAACATTAGTTTCGATTTTCTGCTGGCAGTAAGTGATATTAATCACACAGCTTTATTTTATCCTAGATATTGCGCTACAACAATTCTGAAGTCAAGTGTGAAATCGAGAATGCCAAATACTACGCCCACAATACTGTAGCAGGTTTCTTCAAACTAAAAGCAGCCAGTCAAGGTATGAAACTGGCTCATAGTACATTATACAAAACCAAACGAGAGGTTAGTTTGACTCAAAGTATATAATCAATGTAATAATATAACCCAAACTATAGAAATCAAACGGTTGAGGGGAGACAGTGGCGGATCCAGG
>JAQFZK010000586.1:0-10276 GCA_034695905.1 Fridericia nemoralis | reverse complement strand
CGCACGGGCCCCAGGGCACCCACCACCTAAATCCGGCCCTGCTGCAACGTAATACAAACATGTACCTGTTATGCTTTATTAAAATGTATACAAAAATAATTTTTATTAACGTAATATTATTTGACGTTGATTTTAAATTTGTTTATAATTTCTTATAAATTTTGTAAATAGCAACATGAAATATTATATTTTGAATCTTAGTCAGCAGAGAAATATGAGAATTAGAACTTCATTAATTCTATGGAAAGGCGCCGTGGTGTTGTAGTAGAGAGTCGGACTCGCAGTCCGAAGGTCTCAAGTTAGATCCCCGTACACGGCACAATTTCGTAATGTTCTTCAGCAAATTATTTACTTCCCATTGCTAAGACGACGAGGAAGGCATCGGGAAACTACCCAGAATGAAAAGCATTCATTCTCATGAGAATAGTTGGTTAACCAAGTAGACCTGCCATTAGGTCTATATCTAACGTCCTGCTCGGGGGGGGGGGGGAGCGGGCCAGTGTGACGTCACACTTTAGACATTTTACATGTGCAACAGGATATTCAATTTGACTCAGATTTCTGACAAATTTAATCAAATACCACTATTTTAAATCAAGTAACATCATTTTGGGACAAAACGAACTGCGGTTAAAAATCGTCTTAAATATATGTTTCAGACAAAATGTTTCTGATATAGGTGGGAGGGGTCGATCGATTGTGACGGCATAATGGGGGTGGCAATTTGTGACGAATAGTGACGCAGGAGGTGGGATCAAAAATGACCAAAAATCGCAAACGTCATATATGGACGACCCTTTAGGCAAAACACTTATCTCATTAACTATTTGTGTAAAACACGTTAGATTATCTAACTACGTTAGATAATCAACAAAATAATACATTTCGTTGGATTAATTATTTCTGGATTGATGTAAATGTTTAGTTTCATAGCTAAGAAGTAAAAAGGAATTTTGATTTTTTAGCTCAGAAGTATAAAGGATTTGTAATCTCATAGCTCAGAAGTAAAAAGGAATTTTAATGTTTTTGTTCAGAAGAAAAATAATTTTTAGTTTTTTAGCTCAGAAGCAAAAAGAAAGTAACAGTGCTTAGAGCCATTGCAACAGATCAGCTTTGGTTCCTGGCGCGGTAACGCAGAAATAAACGGCTTGTAAAATCATTGCCAGAGTTTTTGTTTGTTTCATAATAATAAGTATGACGCATTATGTTTAAGGTTTATTTTTGTCACAATGACTTGAAAGAATTAAATGTTTAATAACCAAGTCAAATGTTTCAACCAAACGAACTGAAGCTTTTGATCTTTTGATCTTTTAATCTTTTGGATTTACATTTCAGGCAAATGTAAAGTTAATAAACCAATACTTATGAAAATACTTCAATAATGCACAAAAAATTCAAATTGTTTCCTTTTATATTTATTCTGGATTTATAATCTAGAAATTAAATGTTAAAATGTTGGGTTTTCTTTGTTTTGAGCAATAAGCCGATATATAAAAAGCTAGAAAACTTTGATGAATTTAATTTGAAATATCCATTTAATATTAGGTTATTCCTTGCTTTAAACATATAGATACCTATAAGTTATAACACATAACATCAGGTAATATTCTACTCAAAATTATAGGCATATGCGGATATAACGTTATCTTTCCCAGCATATGATTTAAATGTATTTATTATTTCAAATTGATGTCGCGTTGAATGCTCATTTATTATATTAATTATATAATAACAATAATTTGATTACAAAGGACATTTTTAATTACATGCTACATCGTACCATCACGTGTTAATCATTGATAATAATAATTTTGTTGACGAGAAATTTGTTAAAGAATACCAACAGTATTTTTCTTCTATTCCCTTCAGACATTCTATGAACGTAGAAAACTGTCGGTATCGCGTCAGTCGTAGAGAAAGTTTCGTAACAGCTTATCTCTTATTCGCAAAGCGTCCACGCGAAATCATGCAAGAGAAAGCTTTGATTCGTAATATCCTGATGCAGCTGCAGAAACTATGCTTTTAAATTTATAAAACAATATCTGTTGACAGTAGAATAATATAAGCCCTTACCAATCCTATATTCTGTACAGATATTGCCAAATATTTTCCGTCATCTTTCAACGCACTTAAGTACACGTAATAAATAACCTGCTTTGGCACACATAATACAGTATATGCAGTATCAGGGACCTGGGAACATATAGCGCCACCGGTGCCAATGCTCCCCCAACTTTCACGGCTTGCACCGGCGCTGATCCATGCTCCCCCATCTTTCCTTCTCCCAAGTGCATTTCTAGCTTATGCTCCTCCAACTTCAAAACAGTTCCCAGAGCCATGTACAGTATATGACAATATTGTTTTAGTGTACTGATGAAATGTTCACCTTGCTTTTCCTATACATGCATGTGGTTTTAAACGGTTAAAATTAGGACAAATTAAATTAAAGATACCTTGAAACATTGATCTGGCTCGTAATCAGCTTCCTGGCTTGGGGAGGGGCATCGTCAGAATCAAAATTTGATATTTCATCTTCCGGGGAGGGGGGTAGTCGGACCACTTTTGAGGATCTTTTGGCCTATTTTTCACAGTGTGGACTTACACAGTGTGAACTTTCACAGGGTAGACTTTATAATGTCAAAAACATGAATTTTTACCCTGGGGAAACTCTTAAACCCCCCCAGGTTATGGACCTGATTCATTTTTAATAGTGCGAACATGTACCATTAATATTCGAAAAGACAATTAAATAAAATTCCATCACATAAATTATAATACACTCTTTTGCATAGCAATTATTCAGGTAACTCATTTAAAGCGCTGATTCTTATTATCAGGGGTAGGAATTACTGCATTAGATGTCATAAATGTACATTTGTGTTGCGTAATACAGATCTTGTTTTTAAAGCATAAAGATATATGCATCATACTTTACGTTTACTCAAAAATTATATCAAGTTCTCAACAGCTGTTTTATCTCTTAAACCAAACATTACGATGAAACTAACCACATACTTCTTTTTTTCTTTATGGCGCATGTGCTCAGTAGGTTTAGCTCAAGCACGAAGCCCAACGGGTCGTTAGTTCGAACCCCGTAGATGAAAAACTACTACCGAAAAGTTAAGTTAAAATGAATCTTAATTGATGTTTTCGTACCGGGCACGGGTCCGGTCTCTCTCGTCCAGTTGAATTACATTGAACTTTAATCGAATTTAGACATCTTATAACACATTCTTAACTTACTTTCAGCCTCAAAAGCAACTTCTAAAATAAACATTGATAATTTTTGTGTATATTATTCAGTAGAGTATTTGTTGCTAATGTTTACGGTTAATCTACAACAATTATATTGTCTAAAAAACATCAGTAGCAAATCTTAAAATAAATTGCGATTTTTTAAAGCAATGTATATCATTATCACAATATATATTTGCTCATGTTGACAGTTAATTACCGTAAAAGACTAACATATATTTAGTAAGTTTTACCTTTAATTATATTTGTCTCTGTTAATACATAAAATAAAAGTTAAATTGAAATTGTTTGCTCTTACTACACATATAATGAACTATTATAATTATACTAGCAATCAAAGTACCGTGACATGTTGAAAATACTCGTAGTAAAAAAATCGAAGTATAACTATCCAAGTGGATAAGTGACCAAGTGCAGTTAAACAGCTTAGTCAGTCAGTCATCCGAAAGCTTCTCTAAGATCAGTACGCTTCGGTATATTCTCGTAATAACAAATAACAGCGGGTCGATAAATCATGTCAAATTCGTTCTTCTTCTGCACGATAATTACGTGAATCTTCTGCTGTTGATTAGTCATAACGACGCGCTGTACTATATCGAGACCAAATTACATTTCACAACATTCTCGCCGATATATTCAACGTTCTGGGGGGCTGCAGGTAATGTTTACAATTCTCGTTCGTCTAAAGCAAGCAGATAATGAATCGAATCGTCGTGATCTTCTTCAGCTATGTAACACAGGCCGTCGTGTTCTTCTGTTGAGTTTTTACATGCGAAGAATACTCGTGCTAAGTAGATATTGTAGCTAAGACCTAAAAATGGCGACCAGGCCATCGTGTTACACCAGTGAGCTAATGATAAAATTGCACCTATTCCTGCATCTTTTTTCATTTGTTTAAATTAGACACACACTTTGCATGACATAGCACTTTAACAGCATTTTTACTGTCGAATTGAGGAACATTATGGCGTAGCACTGAAAATGCCCTTACACATCAAAATTATCCTTTTAGAATACTTATTGTGATTTAACGCGACAAATAGGGAGCCATAAACATAATATTCAAGTAAATTATGGAAAAAGGTGAGATGCATTTAATTTGGCTTGTTTGTTTTATCTTTGCTGGATGACTTTAATTTAGTTAATTAACAATAAAACTGTCAGAGGCCTAATAAGTGCCTTTTTCTATCACGATGTGCAAAGTTGACAAGTAAACTTTAAGTAAACCAATAATTTACGATAAAATTTACAACAAATGTCAATAGAACTATGTATTAGAATCAAACCAAATTTGGTTTTGTTGCACCAAATGTTGTTAATTCGAGAATTCGCTGTAACACCCACGAAGCGCTCTGATGTACTCCAATGCACTCAATAAGAAATGTGGAGCCTACATTTGTACAATCATCAGGATTTAGAACGTCAGGTTCAAACGTAGCATCACGAGAACACGGGTCGTCACGCACGCGATTGTGTGTGCTTCAACTCTTTCAACAAAGAAATAAACAAAGACGACTCCTCCTACATCCGCTTTTAATTGAATAACGTGAAGTTTCTCTTTATTCATTACATAGACAAACAATAGCGATGCTTATTCATGATGCGGAGTTCAGTTGTTTGCTAGTAATACGTTACGCTGTATTAACCGCTATCAATCATTCATTAAACAAATATAAAGCTGAATATGTCTGGTACTAAAGAGAACTACATTTGTCTTAAGTCAAATAGAGAAGTGTGTAAACGGTAGGATGATATCGATCGATCCTTTTAAATGAGTGATTTATAAAGTAAAGTCAATTATTACGTAAAGTTGAGAAAGCATATTGCATATGAGAAAATAATATTGACAGTAATTTTTTGAGAATCGCAAATAACAAAATTGCCGTACATAGCAAAATGTTCGAACACGGATGCTTAGTGACGTGGAGTAATTCATGTTTTTCAATAGTTTTGTTTCGCCTATTTAGAAATCGGTACAATACAAAATCACCTCTACTGTATAATTTATGCAGCGTAATTAAATATAGTAACTAAAGAAATACATTATAAGATTATAGGTAATGAAACAGCGACTAAAATTATGCATATAGCAAAGCGTTTGTTTATAGACGCGTTCGTACCAAAACAAATAAACAAATAGTTTCTATATTTCGTAATTTATGACTTCAATAATTCTCTCTCAGTCAAATGAATAGTCATTGAAGTGAATGGTATCTTTAATTTAATTATTATTGCATTTAACTGAACAAAACTGTAAAATAAAAAATCAACAATAATACATAACAGTAAAACTATTTTCTTTTGAAAAACAATGTATTCAAAACATTGTTTCAAGCAAATGATTTTAAAAATATTGTGACAATAATATCTGGTACATTAATCTCAAATCTAAATAATTATTAACTTGATAATTTTCTGAAAATTCAGAGCAGTTCAAGGAATGAATTGTTCATTGCTTTTATTGTCTGTTATCCTTGCTCATAATTATCGATACGATAATTATCGATAATTATCGATAATTATCGATAATTATCGATAATTATCGATAATTATCGATATTATCTGTCACGTTCATTTAAATTGTTGCACCATGCACTTATAAATACTGTGAATGATTATAGTACAAATATGCACTGTATAATTATCGATAATATTCCAATTCATTAATTTCTTATTTAACTCTAGTGATCATTTAATGTTGGTGTTTACGATATTTGAAATTATTTATTGCAGCTTCTTGTCGTCCATGTACCAGAGCTAACATAAACAAACATAAATCTTTATTCGCCAACTTGTAATACAATATACAGAATTTGTTCACACTAGATACGAACAAGAAACCAACAAATTATAATAGAATAAACTCTAAAAAATACAAAATAGTTAACTTATTTAATGAATTTGGTTAACAAAATAATATTTTGTCTACTTATACACATCCATAGGCGCCGGCGCACGGGGGCAGTGAGCCCGTGCCCCCCCCCCCCCCCTTAAAGAAGGGGGGCATGGGGGGCACAGTGCCCCCCTGTTGCCCCTACCCTGTTTTCACTGAGTGGGGGACACTGGTGAAAAAGTGGGGGAAGGGGCACTGGGGCACCAGGAGGACACTTTCGTCTCTTTTGTCCTCCACCACCCGCCCCCTCCGGACATTTTTGAAAATATTTTTCGCTCTCGTCATCTCCTTCCCCCCCCCCTCTCGTCAGGTATTTTATGATCCGTAGCCGTTTTGTGCCCCCTCACTCGCAAAGTGGCGCCGGCGCTGCTAGCAGCGTACACATGTCAATAACCATTAATTATAAATAAAACAGTCAACGAAAATATACCACTTAATAAAATTAATAAATGATTCACTTTTATTGAGTTCGTTTGACACTTGGGCACCTGTATTTTGTGCTCACTTCTAACTACTGTATGTGTGGTTATTTGTTCTATTTCATTTGATGTTAGTCATGTAGCATTTCTTTTTAAAAAGCTTAATATAAACTGTGTATTTCCCTAATAATGCAATATTGTAAGAATATTATGTTAATAGCATAATGTAACTGACTATTTTACTTATTACATATTGAACTTACAAAATCAAACACTATAACTAATGAAAAGATGGTCAGAATACTATATTATGTATTTTGGTTACTTCTCAATTCATTAACCTATGTATCAATCTCACCGACTGCAAACTCACAAAAAGTGTAACTACTTTCAATGGCGGATCTAGGGGGTCGGGGGGGGGGAGGCCCGGGGGGCTGCGGCCATGATGCTGGCCCTCCGACATTCGATTTTTTTTTGCCGAACAAAAGCTGCATTTTGGATCAAAAGTGCAGGGAAAACGGGTGCTCCCCCCCCCCCCCCCGAAGAAGACTTGCCCCCTTCCCGAAAACCTTCTAAATGGCCACTGACTACTTTAGTACCGTTTTTTCTTAAATTATGATAAACTATTATTATCCTTGTGCTGTATATTTTTTTTAAAAATTAGTAAACAAACACACACAAATGGGGATTGTTATGCCGCCTGTTACCTGCAGCTTGTCCATTTCATCGCCCATGTCCTTACTTACTCTCATTGTATCACACGCTGTAACGTCATCTTACAATAGATGACTAATCAGCTTCGTGCTTCAATGCGGCTGTTTTTTTTTGGAACTTATTTCACTGTACTGGGCTGAAACTTTGTTGACGTTTTAATGCTCGCCGTAATTTAACAATTTCGCTCAACCGCCGTTAACCAATAGGACATCGATTTCATTCATTCGTGAGACAGGCTAGCGATATGCTGGTCCAATCAGAAGGACAGAAACTGTGAATTTATTAAGTACACACGGGTACACTGTTCAGTTCACTCCTGTAACCGAATTGGTTGAGAACTTGTCAACTACAGCTGCAGGTGTCTGTTTATACATGTCTGCGTAGGGCCTTGATAATTGCACGCTGATTATTTATAATTATAGACACGGAGGATTTAGTATAGACGTATAAAAAAACTCATCAAATTTGCCGTTAGATATTTAGATAGATATCTATGCGTGCCAAGAAGACTTATATAATCATAGTGCCTAGACTAGTATAGAGGCTGATTAAGAGCAAAACACACACTGAATTCAGCCGTCCCAACAGGCAGCACTAGCACACTGCATTGACAACGTTACGCATCTTTGTGCAAATAACCACGTGATGATTATTATTAGTAGGCCTACTGGCGCTGAATAGGTTTCATTCGTCATCTTTTAAATACAATTGTAAACATTTCCTCGTTGGTTAAACATTCGTCATTAAAGAGTTCCCCAACATTTTCTAAGCATAAAGGTACGATTAGCAACCATCAGCTGTTCTAATCATTGCAGTAACACAGGTTCAACCACCACTACTGTTCTACTGTTCAGGTAAGTCTTCTTATGTTGTTATACACTGCTGATGTTAATAATTATTATGTAAGTGGAGAGAATCGTGTTTTTTTTCTGTACCAAGCAAGTTGTATAGGCTTTAAAATCTTTAAACATTTGAGTTTCCGTGAAAACTAAATTTCTCAACGAAAGGTTTCTTTGAAGGCTCTCCATGTATGACGTCAGGTTATTTTGGATCATTTTGACTCCTCACAACTCCCCTTTTTCTAACTTTGTCACACATATCAACCACCTCTAGCATGATGTCACACTTTTGCATTCCCTCCCCCCCCCCGCTTCAGAAAATAATATGTAATCGATTCAATATTTAGATGATATTAGTAGCAACATTACTTTCCTATACAACTTTCATCAACAGATAATTGAAAATTGAAATAACGTGATTGGTTTATTTTAATATTAAATTTAGTTACATTCATTATATTATAACAAAAGTGTGACGTCACACTGGCTTAACCCTCTTCTCATCATCCAGGCCGAATTTAGGGGTGGGGTACAGTGGCCCAGGGCTCCAGGCCACCAACCAATGGAGGCCACCCACCAGCAACAAATTTAGTTTTAACCAGGTATTTTCGCTGCTTCTATCCCCGCTTGACAGGTTTTTCTATTTTGTATCATGACCGCCGTCACCTCCCCCCCCCCGTTCGACAGGTTTTTATGGTGACTATTGTATGGTGACTTGTGACAATGGGCCCCAGGTCTCCCACCATCTAAATCCGGCTCTGCTCATCATGCAACGTCACAAGTCGCAACCGCCCTGGAGCGTGACTTCATCTATAGAAAACCCCGTGCCTGAAAGTATCGGAAATTATTTCTTTTTTAAGAGTATAAAAGGACTCGAGTTTTTAATATTCAATTTTTACGCTTCAAATAATGATGGAATCTAACAGACTGGCCTAAATATGACTACAATTCGAATATGAGTATCTTTAATTCGATGGCATGCATTAAGATATGCAGAGTTTGGCTTTTTCACTCACCGATTGTTTACTTTTTGTTGTTTTTGTTATTATTATAATTATTGTAGTAATTAATATAATTATATCGCTTACTTCAGTAGTTTAATTTTAAATTAAACTACTATTAAAGTAGTTTTTCCAACTCGGCATGAATTTTCTCTGAAACTTTTCCTCAAATTTTTTCTACCGATTTTCCACTCGGCTACTTCACACAATTTTATAATTTAAGAAACGGGTAAATCGCGATGTTGAGGATAAATCGAGACTTGTAGTGTTGGTGTATACCAGCTGAAGTTTACTTTCATCAGCTAAAGTTATTCTCTGTGTAATCCCCTAATCCACGTTCGTTCTTAACTTAATTTGTTGTTGCATTGTGATGTGTAGTATGTTTTCATGTTTAAATAGTGAATAGAACTTGAACTTAAACATGTATTTATGCAGCATAATAGCACAAAATACTCCCATGTCGCTTTCAGTAAAACTGATAAGGTTGCAATATGCAACTCATTATAATTCTAAGCAAAACAACTGTAAAGCTGCAATCTAACGCAAACTGTGCAACCTAACAGAACCGAATAAGCACCCTGCTGAAGTTATTAATATTTATTAACATATCTGCAACAAGTGAGCAGTCTACACTTGTCCATTTCAAACAATCATGATCAGTCATTGAACCTGTTTTGAATGCGAGAGGATAGCAAAACTACATTATGCTAAAACCTGTCTATAGGTAAACATTATAACATTACAGGCCCGTAACCAGCCTCCTCAGGGGGAGGGGGATTCGTCAGGCCCGGGGGGGTTCGTTTTCCTACTTTTGCGGACCTTTTGACCTTTTTTGCTTCCAGGGCAGACCTTATAGTGTAAAAAACAGTCATTATTTCTCGCGTTGGGGGGGTGGGGGGGGGGGTTCGTGTACGAACCCTTCGAACCCACCTGGTTACGGGCCTGCATAAGCGGAAAGCGTAAACGCGTCGCTCAATTGAAGCACAACGAATAGAAACGCTGTCAAGGAGCTGGTCGTAGATCAAGGGCCAAGCCTTTCCTGTCTATTGTACTAACAGCAGCAGCGGAACGTGAAACAAAGAGCCGGTAGGACAAAGAGCCGGTAGGACAAAGAGCCGGTAAGACAAAGAGCCGGTAGGACAAAGAGCCGGTAAG
>JAQFZK010000585.1:0-10277 GCA_034695905.1 Fridericia nemoralis | reverse complement strand
TTTACGCATTCAATCCAAGTCTTTTTACTCCTTCCTTTACTAGCTTTACCAGTCACCTCCAGATATTGACAAGCCTTTAAAAACCCGTATTAGTATTAATAAATATTCTATTTGTTATGATTGAATGAAATTTGGGTGCAGGTTTCGGCGTAAAATGCTTTTTCTTCACATATGTATTTATTGTAATAGGTAATTTTATTGGTACAAAACTGAAATTCTGATTTGTAATCAATGTTACTGGTTTCCATGCACATAGTCTTATTTCTCATTATGTAAGACTGAATTTGAAAGTCTAATTAGTTGCCAACTAAACACATTATATCTAATTACTTTCTAAACGAATTTTAACTCATACTTGTTAAACAAATTCTAACTAATTACGTACTAAACAAATTCTAACTTGTTACTTACAAAAAAAACTGTGAAATTTTAGTTTTATATATAGAAGAATTTTTTTGTCCAAATGTCCAGTCAGTGCTTATTGAAGTGGTTATATTGCTTAATAGTTCTTGGAATAAATAACTGAATTATATAAATCTGCAATTTACTCTTTTCAACATTATTTATGAATTATGATGTAAAACCTGTTACAATGTTATTATTGATGTATTCTGTACAGAGAACGCAGTCCTCGGTGGTCTATCTATGCTGCTGTATGCTGGTGAACAGTCTTTAACAGACAAATCGTCGACAGACAGGTCTTTGATGGACATATCTTTGACAGACAAAAGCTGCGATGCCGTGGCTTCTCCTACCACTGCCAAATTCATCGTTGAAAACTACCAAAAGGAAGAAAACAAAGAATCAAAACATCCTACGGATCCTTTGCTAGTCCAAGAGAAAGGGCCTGAAGGTGAGTCTTGGACTTCTGCACACCTTCAGGATTCAATGAAAGTGGAAGCTATGAAGCTGAAAGGTTATGCAGAGTTTTCTTTGCCGATGAAAAATGTTTGGAATGTTTGCGAAGAGAAAAAGAAAGACGGTGTTGCTGTAAAGGAGCCAAAGGAGAGACAGAAAAGGCGTCGAACTAAAAAGGTTGACTTTGATTTTTAAGTTATTTATCTGTAAAAATTTTAAATCTGATTTATTTTGTTATTTATACATTTTATTTATATATCTATTGTATTTTGCTTACTGTTGTATAATTTTTACATTTTAAATAATATTTTATTAGATTTCTCTTTAATTGGTTTCTTAATTTTATTGTGTGCCACATACGCAGTGGAGCCCTTTTTTGTCTCCATGCCTTTATACCCTTTATACCACAGTCAGTCAACACATTAGGGCACATTAGGAGGATATATTCATTATGTAAAAGATATTGAGTGTTGCAAAGTAGAATATAAATCATTCAACGGTGTGCTTATAGTTACAGAGTCCATGAATATTTAAATACTGTTTTTAAATCATTTAAATAAATACACTTAAAAGCATTACATTTTCATTATAGTTCTGTTTAAATATCTATTGAATCATAATGCATTGTTTAAATATTTGTGTGATTTCTTGCCAAGAATGATGATTATTACTCACGAGTTAAATCTTAAAATCATTTTATTTATTTAAAGTAATTAGTTGTCTGATTGACACTGAGTGCTATTTACAGTGCCTGAAACACCGGCATGAAACCAGAAAATTTGAATTTACATCTGGTGAAATAGACTTGATTGTAATTTGTTGACAGGCGGTGAATGAGAAAGTGCGAGGTGGTTCCAAGCAGCAGAGACTTGCCAGCGCAGCTGATCTGTCTGGTGTGAGTGACTCTGGGAAGGGTCCAATGGACGCGGTTCACTGGGTCACTGGAGGTGACAAGTACGCGATGGAGAAGACCAATGAACGCATCAAATCTGAGTCACCACCTCAGTCCCACCTTGCTGTCGATCTCTCTTCCGATTCTGCTTCATCCGTCATCAAACATTTGAATCAGTTCAAGTTCGTTCCGTTCACAGACCAACAGCACAATAATAAGCAGCAGTTTACCGATCAGCAGCAGATGCTGTTGCAGCATTTCCAGCAACAGCAGCTGCGTTTACTCATCCAACAACAGCTATTGCAACAACAGCAGCAGCAACCAGGCTTGCAAGATGTGTTGCAGCAACAACAGCAACAATCCCAGCAGAGCCCCCAGCTGCCAGAACTGCTGCTTCAGCAAACACGTGATGCATTGGTGCAGGTCCAGCAGCAGCAGCTGCTCCTGCAACAGCTGCAGAAAACAGTGGTCATGCAAAACCATCAACAGTTTCTTCAGCAACTGCAGAAACCAGTTGTGCCGCAGCAGCTTCAGAGCGGAATACCGGGTGGAATTGACCAATTGGCTGTTAGTAATCTGACTGGTCAGCTGCAGAATGGTCTTTGTCCTCCGATGACTTCAACCAGTGATTCACAGGCCATTGTCTCCCCTGTAACTCTCTGTAGCAAGTTATCTATTAGAAGCTCCGATTTTGTAACTATGCATCAGGGTGTGATGGCCTCTGCGGCGAATACCCTGTCGTCTTCCCCCCAGGGTGGGGGTCTCAATCAGGCATTGTGTGTGCCAGCTCAGTTACAGCACATTCTTCCAGGTCCCGGCAACTTTAATTCGATAAAGCCGACATCTAATCAGATCTTTCGGACGCATTCAAATCTTTCAGTTGGTAGTGCCTTGTCTTCCTCACAACCTGTAGATGTTCGCAACACAACATTAACGTCAACCCCTGGTTCTAGTTCTAGTTCTTCGTCGGTTAGTTTTCCATCTGCACAGTTCCTTAGCACCGGTATTCCATCATTCGGCGAAGCGACGCGTTTCTTTAGTTTTCCGAGCAGTTTGGCGATGAGTGAGAGTAACAGAGATGCATCGGGACGGGACACAATTGCTCCGAGCAGCAAAGGGTTGACTTCGATTTCTTCCAAGCCACAACCGTTCGTTTCGAGCACCGGTATGGTGCGAGCTGTCGGACTGGATGGAATCAGTGTGAACAAGCTGATGTTTGAAAGGATGATTGAGGCTGTGTACTCAAAAGAGTTGGCGGAACAGAATCATCAGAGTCAGAGGAAGAGAGACGAGAACGAGGGTCTTCAGACTTTTCCTAAGACAAAGAAACAGTTGGCAGTTGATAAAACAGTGGGACGAAGCCACGCAGTTGTAGACCCAACAAAGAATGACAAGCTAGAAGCTTCATTGGAACAAGGAAGAAGAAGAATGTATGAAGAACTGAGTAAGATTGCGGCAAATGACGAGACGAAACAGGTCAGTAATTTATTATGTGATCCGGCAAAGTTAACCTATGGTGAAATACAAGAACAGATTATTCGCAAGTTTGTAGAGAAAGGCGGTTCCCTGCTCGAATGTGACTACAGGTCGCCGGGTGAATCTGTACCAGGATCCGACAGCAGAAAATCTAATTTCACTGACTCGTCTCTGGTTTACGAAGAAAATCATGCGAACAAATCTGGTGATGTCGGCAATGGGTATGTTCGAAGTGACGGTTTGAATCTCCTGACAGGCAGGGAGCTTCAACTTGTTGGTTTGAGAAGTTTTGGTGACCAGAATGGTGCCTGCATGTCTTCATTGATGACATCTACAAGTGGTGTAACATCTAACAAATGGCCTGTCAGCCTAAGTCTCACTCAAACAAATGCTGGATCAGGAGGTTTCTTAGGTAACTTATCAGATAATTTCTGTGATAATCATCTTTGTTTATAAAAATGCTTCTTTTATTAAGTACGGTAACAAAACCTAATTTTTTTGGTGTTGTATTGCTAAGTAGAATAGTCGTGCTAAAGTGAATGATTTAGTAATATGTGAGATTCTGTTAAACGATCTGATCTTGCTGAAAGCTCATGAAATTATTTTATTCTGCAAAAGTGCGAAGGATACATTTGGTGCTTAAGATGTGTGTTGTTAACATTTTCAAATTCATTTACTTTTTCACAAGATGAATTTCTTCAGTAACAAATTAGTAACTTGTAAGTTACATAAGTAGTTAATAAATTGAACACATCTGTAGTTAGTAGTAGTTAATTGAAGTAAATGTGTAGTAGAAAGTAATAAGAGCGTTTTGGTCATAGCAAATTGGTTAATTCTTGAGAACATTGTATACACATGTAATTAATTAACTGTAAGTAGATAAAATAATCACAGTTAGTATTAGCAATAAAATTAAAATTTCTGTAATATTAAAAAATGGTATGTTATTTTGCAATGTGGATTTTACAGCTTGCAGCAGTGTAAATAGAAATGTAGCAGTTAGTGGAAGCACAGTGCCTGGCGTGGACAGTTCAAAGGGCGCACATGCTGTCCATCAACTCATCGAGAGGCTGATCACCCAGGCAGCCGCTGTACCTTCCCCCCCATCGGAGGAGCTTCGTGGTGGCCCAAAACATTTGGATGATAGGGGCCCATCGAACGCGGCTTACTCTCTCAACGAACAGATCAAGAACTTGATTGTTGCTGGTATGAACAACAGCAGTGACGAATATCTCAAGAATGACTTCAGAGGAGTCTATGGAGCAGGAGCGGAACAGAATCCTTTGTCGTTCGCTTCGAAGAATATGCAAAATGCTTTTAGTAGAAATTCCGGAAAAGCCGGTGCAAATTATCCGGAAGCAGTACTCAATCAGTGGAGCGGTGAAGATGGTGGACTGGCTCTAGCAAAAGTTCAGAAGCCGGTTCGAAGGAGAAAAAGAAAGAACGCGGAGAACAGGGTACAGCCTACTAAGATATTAGCTGCTGACAATGGAAACAATTACCCGGAAGCAAAGCCTATGTTTACGGGTAAACTCGGACTGTTTAACCTCAAGCCAGATAGTGTATCCAATAATGGCCCTAATGTAGGTGCATTTCAAGCCAATGCTATTGTCACAAGTATTGATAATATGGTTGCATCAAATGTGAACGTTGGGTTAAATAGTTGGATATCATCACAGCCCGATTTCGAAACATCTAATTGGTCCGATTTTCGTTTGCCGACGAGTCTTGTGAGGACCAATAGCAGTGCTTCAGAGCCAGCATCAGTGCAGCAGTTCAGCAAAGACATCGTTAACCAGTTTTTGTTGCTGTCACAAGGCGCGTCATTAAACTATGCAAATGTTGATTCAACTGTGGGTAAACAGTTTGAAAATAACAATACTGGAAGCTGGCAAAATACGAAGGTTTTATCAGGAGCGGACGAAATCAATAATAATCGCGATGGATCTGCTGAATGTGAGGGGGGCATGCTGGGTCTAAGGGTCAATGATTTTAGTTCAAGATTGGAGGACATCGGTTCCAGAGAACCGGACCATGCGAGGAGGTCGCGTGACTCTGTTGTGCGCAAGTCAAAGAGAAGTAACCGGGCAAAGAAGTACAAGGAATTGGTCTCGCAGGGTGTTCTGCACGGCGCCAGGAAACGACTCGATTCTAGGTACGACTGCAGCCGCTTCTACGTCAGTTGGGGCGATATTCTAACAAATTTATTACTCTGTGGTTATGTATTTGCACTTGCATTTTTTAATTAGTAATAATTAATGAATAATTAATTATTAATAATTTCTTAGTAAATTAATTATTATTAATTTCTAATTAGTAAATTAATTAATAATTTAATAATTCTGTGACTTAATTTTTTAAAAAGATAATCATTAAGTCGCATAAATTTAAATAAATTTATTTTTGATATGATTTTAAATCGTATAAATTTAAAATTAGATTTAATTTCAATTTATTTCATTGCCATTATTTGTATAAGGCCTATGAATAAAAATCAAGTGCTCAGCAAGTTTAAATAGAAAGTATTATATCACTTTAGACGAATTACTTTTTTTCAATCACTAGCAGTGAGGCGGCGGCCTAGTAATGTTTTTACCATTTGATGCTGAGATATTATATTACCGATATGAAAGAATGATTTTCATTACATTTATTTGCCTAAAATATGTTTTTTGGATTAAGGGATCCAGCAAATGACCTTATACCAATAATTTTAATACATTTGAGATATGCAATGATTGTTTATGTGTGATAGTGTGTGTATAAGTGCATGTCTTTGTGTGTGTTGATGTGTGATAGTGTGTGTATAAGTGCATGTCTTTGTGTGTGTTGATGTGTGACAGTGTGCTTGTTAAATTGTTCTTTGTGTATGCTGATGTGTGATTTTATGCATGTATACGTGTTGTTTATGTGTGTTTATGTGTGATAGTGTATGTGTATACGTGATGTTTGTGTGTGTTTATGTGTGCTTGTGTGCGTGTATAAGTGCTGTTTGTTTATGTTGATGTGTGAGTGTATGCGTGTGTTTCTATGTTCTGTGTTCAGTGCATGTGATGGTAACGATTTCCCAATGGAGGACGCAATGGAGGAAACTGGCTATTTGAGAAGTGAAGGAGTTGATGGAAGAAATGACAGCGTTACTGGTAACAACAGAGAGAGACTCTCATTGGATGAACCTCTCATCTCATACACTGATGGCAGCCAGTACAAGTCTAGGTAGGTGTTCTACACACATTTCACTCTAATTTTTTTTTGGATTATATTGTGCATGTTTTTTGTGGTTTTGTAATATACATTTTATGTTTTATTATGTTTTCTTTTGATTGTATTATGCAGGTTTTATTATGTTTGCTTGTTTTATATTTTTTCTGGATGGTTTGTATTATTTCTGGATGTTTTATATTGTTTCTAGATGTTTTATATTGTTTTTTGATATTTTGTATTGTTTCGTGTGTCATGGTATCGTGTGTGTGTGTCTGTGTATGTCTGTGTAGGCCTATGTGTATGAGTGTGTTTGTGTTTATCGTGTTCAGTGACTTTGACTTGGAGGCCCACATAGCATCGCTGCCTGTCTGTCAGATTGACAGAACAGACAGACGACCCCCGGCCCTGAGAACAAAACTTCGGTCGATGAGTCATCCTACTACTTCCGGTTCCGCCTCTCAGTCAGCCAATCACAGTGCAGCGAGGGAGCACTCGGTGAAAGATGATGATAAAGAAACAGGTATGATGAGTGGGCATAAATTATTTCTGTTAGGATTATACTTGTTGTTTAAACTATTATTTACTATTGTTGTGAAAATATAAGTTGTATTACTCAGTTTAACTTGTTGTTTAAACTATTATTTACTATTGTTGTGAAAGTATAAGTTGTATTGCGCAGTTTAAATGTAAAAATTTTACGTCTCTGCAATAGAATGGTATAGTTTAGCATTTCATATTCAAGAAACAATTAATCTTAAATTAGTTGTTTTTTTTGTCGATGTTAACATGAATGTTAACTGTGTGCATGAATGAAAATAAATACGCTATTGAAGTTTAAGCTCTACTTGAATGGTTAAGCTGTATCTAGATAGATAGCTAGCTCAATGCAAGTTATACATTTCGATGTCATTATTGAAAGAAATGTTGCTTCTTAATAACAATTAGACACTTTTAATATAATTAAGGTTAGTGTGTTTGACAAGGAGGTTAGTACAGGGGCGGATCCAGACTTCGGTTCTTGGGGGGGAGGCGATTTTCGAACAAAAATACCGACGGAGCGGGGAGGGTAGCGGCGGACGAAAACACCTGACGAGCGGGGGGTGGGGGTGGGAGGAATAAGGGAAATCGAAGGAAAAAATAGTTTTAGGTTTTTCAACGGCTTTTGGGGAGGGGGGGGGGGCGATTTCCTTTTACTCATGCTAAAAATTCACTTTTTGCCTGCCATATAATGTAGTAATCGCTGCCCTCTGGATCCGCCACTGGGTTAGTGTATCTGGGAGACAAGAAACATAGAAAAAGATGAGCATTCTATGTTAATATTAAATATAATGTTCTTGTTTATGTGGACCCGTAATAAAACAGATACCTGGTTTACAAATGAATGGTATGCTGTGTGTAGTTATGAGATATGGAGACCCTGGACTGCATCTGAACATTGTACAACTATGGCACCTCACCAAGAAGCAGTCGTCGTCCTCCCCAGCAGAGCCTGACTGCGCTGAGAAACGGGTCAGTTCATCTGCTGACAAGGTCACTGGGTCAAAGTTCATGAGTGAGACGTCAAGGATGCATGGAAGTCAGAAAAGAAAGTCAAGAAATCATCCGATACTACATCTACACGTTCTGCCTTCTGAATCCATAGGTGATACACGGTTGACATTTTGTTGATATATTAGTTTTGTAATTTTTGTATTATATTTTATTATGTATGCTAACATTTTATTGGTGATGTAGTTCGGGAGTAGTATTATTGAAAGAAGATATTGAGAGAAGGAAATTGATAGAGAATAACAAGAGGATGATCAAGGAGGATTGGAATGTTTGCTGAATTAAGAGATTGTACTTACGCTGTTATGTAGAGAAGGGCTGAGGAGATGAAGAGTTGGAGAGTCTGAGTGCTAAGAACCTGCCAAACGTGAGAAAGATGTTGATGTTGATATAGCTTTTGTATCACTATTACTGTCATTTTGGAAGTTTTTTCATTATTAGTGAAGCTGATTTATTGGACTAAATGGATGCGTAATTTTATCGACTACTTTACGTCAAACTTTACTGACTACTGGTTTATAATGTTATCTTATATGAATAATAGAAAATAAAACTACTTTTTGTGTGTAATTGTGTGTTCTTATAACAATGTAAAGAAAGGCTAAATAAAAATAGTAACTTACTAAAGTTATAAAAGTTTTTCCTTGCTAAGCTAAAACTGTTTTGTTGCAATTTCTACCATAATTCTTGATATAAGTCGTAATAATTTAGACGATAATTTTTGGAAGTAATATTTTAGATGATAATTGTTGAAGTAATAGCATAGAGTAGTTATTGGTGGCATGTTCTGTGAACTATGTTCTAAGGACTGAGAGTCGCCTCATCATCAACTCGTACATTGACTGAATGTGCAACTATTCAGCATCAGACACAGACGAGCAGCTCTTCAGCCGCCTACTCAAACCCTTCAACAGAAACTCTTCAATGCTTCGCTTTACCACTCTCATGTCCCTCTATGAAACCTGCTGTGTCTTCTTTTTTGCCGTCCAATGTATCTCTGCCCGACAGCCTGTCTGTATCGTCCTGCAGCAGTCTGGCTGCCCTTGCGGATGTCGCTGCGGATGTCCGCCTGTGTCATTCTTCGTCATGCTGTTGAAGTGTTCGTTTTCGTGGACCGTAGCAAATTTGTTTTTCACGTTCGTTTATCTGTCCAGTAAATCTATTTACATCGATCATGAATGCAAGTTGTGTGTTGTATGATGATTATGTGTGCAACGATTTGTGATGTGACATTTACAGTATTGTTTTGGATTGGTATAATGTTTTGAGTTTAGAGCACTCGCACGAGATTGCTTTTCAATTGTTTTTTTTCTCTGTATTGTTTATATCAACAAGATATTTAATATTTAAAGTTGCTGTGATCGTGAAAACTTATCAGTATGAAAATCGATTGATGATTTGTTTCTTGAAAGAGATAAGTTATTAATTGTATTTAATTAAAGAATAAAGTAATAAATAAATGTTTGTTTCGGTTATGTGCCTTACAAAAAAAGCGTACTCTGTTTGAAAAATACCTGTATGCTAAAGATTAACTATTATAAATTATTATTTTTCTTCAGAATGTTAGGGCAAGGAAGGAGGGAAAGAGAGGAGGACAGAGAGAGACAGAGAGGAGGAGAGGGAGGGAGAGTTCATTGCTCATGACTGTTATGCTTATGAGGCGTTCTCACAGAGCACGGAGCGGATTTATTCGTTTATTTTGAAAAGGGTTCTGGAGTGGCTGTGTATCATTTTATTAAAATCTTCTACTGTATTTGTCTGATGTTAAGTATTCATGACAATGAAATTAGTACTTGTGCAAGTATGTGTACAGTGTACACTGTGATTTGTCAATCGAAAGTGATTGAGAGATACGGTTCTTACGGCTCGTTTTTCGCTCTGAAAGCCATTTGTAACTGCTCCGCGCCACATAGGGCCCACTTTGAGTGTGAACGCTTTCACTGTTTACTATAGAAAGCGACTAAGTGAGCCCCACTCAACCGCTCAGCTCCAGTCGGCGCTCAGTGAGAACGCACTATTAATAGAGTCAATTTAGTTAAAAATGATAACTAATTGAAATAAGTTTTGAAAACCTCTTCTGATCAAAACAGATTTTGAAAACATTGTTATTTGTTATCGTTATTTTGAAACTAACAAATTAGAAAAAGTATGAAAAGTCAAACTGTAGTGGGTTCATAAGGCCGAGCGGTTCTTCCACGGCATTCACAATTGTTGATTTTTACTTACAAATGGTGAATTTGGAATCAAAAGTACAGCAAAATGGGTGCTTGATACCTCCCCGCTGAAGTTTGACTCCTTA
>JAQFZK010000584.1:0-10281 GCA_034695905.1 Fridericia nemoralis | reverse complement strand
TGACCCCAAAACTAACACAAGTAAGCTTACAGGCGAACTGATGTGTCAGTTTTGAACATTAAATACATAAAATAAATAAATAAAGTATAAAAAAGTCAAAGTAAGTAAAACAAGTAAGTAAATTTGTTTAAAAAATCAGTTGACTAGAACGAAAATAAATCTCGAATTTTTATTCAGTGTCGTGGAAAATTGTAATAATAAACTATTCGCGAAAGAAAGCCCTTTTCAATTTTTGTATACCCTTTTCAACTTGTTTACGCTCTTCAAATCCGCCCTGATAGATCAAGCGCACAGATTCATATCGCAGTTGACTATCTCTCGATAATGACATATTTATGTCATTATAATATCCACTCAAAAACGGATTACCGACTCTCTCCATTCAGCGCCCTCACACACACATAAGACGTCGTTTCGTTTTTATTTATGCGAAACCGAAATCCCATTTCGTGAAAAAGGAACTCTACGTCCCGAGCGATTTTCCGGCTATAAGCGCTTCATATATCCGCGACGGATCTTCCCGGATGATACCTTCTTTGCTCGGCTCGGCTCTTTGCTCGGCTCGGCTCGTCAAAGTTGAACCGGTTTATCGGCGAGACGGGACGACGCTGAATTATTGAAGTCTCTCGAAGCTTCGCGACGCCTGGCGACGACTTTTGACACTTCGGTTCAACTCTACGTATACGTGGCGACATCTCTGAAATTGATATCGGATGACTGCCGAGACGGATGGCGTAATAGCAACCATTCCCAGAGGAGAACGAAATTGAGTGCGTGGTACACATTTGAGATAAATTAAAGCATTGTTTTTTCGTTAATTAATAATTTATTGCGGTCAAAGTTATGGTTAGGGTTTACAGTTAGCGTTGGGTTAGGGTTAGGGACAGATTTAAAGTTAATTGTTTTACAGAATATTTTAAAAATAACGCTCTAATTTATCGCAAATGTCTATTACACATCCAGTTTCGTTCTCCCAGGGGAAAGGTTGGTAATAAGCCGACTGGTGTGTGAAATTCGTGCCGCAGATATCACTGACAGATCTCACCCACTCGTGAACCTATCTATGCCATATTAGACTACAAGCATCCAAGCAAATGAAAATCTTAGGATTTCTTTCTACAGAATTCTAACTTTATTCTTAACTCTAAAGCATAAACATTATGGAAAGAGGAACAAATTAATTGTTTAATTAGACATCGAGACCACGCATATCAATCACTCGGACGCTGTGCCGCACACCGCACACAGTCAGTCAGCAGGTTTTGATGTAATAGACGTGACAATATATACACTGTATATTGTATATACTGTATATCCAGCATAATATCGGTGGTAAATATTTGATCGGGGTTTAAAAAGATCTCTGCGCTGTTAACGATGCTTCAAGAGCGATCCGTTCACTTACGGAAGGGAGCAGAATAAATTCACTGCAGTTAAATCCACTTGATGCAAAATGTA
The DNA here is from genome assembly GCA_034695905.1 of Fridericia nemoralis. Classification (NCBI taxonomy): domain Eukaryota; kingdom Metazoa; phylum Annelida; class Clitellata; order Enchytraeida; family Enchytraeidae; genus Fridericia; species Fridericia nemoralis. The sequence continues at coordinate 8,823 of JAQFZK010000584.1, read as the reverse complement.
TCATAACACAAAATATAGTTAAATATAGGCACACAATGTTATGTTGTTCAGTGAATAAGATCTTAACTGTTTAACAAGTTTGTCCTACCATCTATCTGTCTCTCACGTAGACGATCAGAGTCTATACGCCGTGGTTAAATTAGACTGAAAGAGGAGGGGGGCCCATATCTTGGCTGACTGACGATCGGGGGAAGGGGGGGGATAGCCCCGGACGAAACCACCGGACGAGCGGAGGGGAGGGGGTGGTTGGCAACAAATCAATAAATATATAACAATTTTGTTCACAAATACAAAACAATCGGAGAGGGGCCAACTTTAAAGGAGATGGGGCCCTATTTCACTTTTACAAGAGGAGGGGGGCCGGTGTGCACCGCACCTTTACTTTAAGCACTGTCTGTACGAGACTAACAAAGCTATATGTCGTGCTCAGACTTGATATTTAAGTATAAATTGACGCAAACAGAAAATGTAATATCGTGCTTTATATACGTATATAATGCACGATATTTTTCTGAGCAGGGCCTGATAGCTCAGTTGGGTAGGGCGTTAGACAGTATTTAATCTTCAATCTGACGATTCGTGGTTCACCTCGCATTACAGCTGTGTTATTCAGTATTAGTCTCTTAAGCAAGGTCTTTCTTTATCTGCTCGCTGCTTTAATCGGAGAATTGCTCGTTGCTCAGTCTGTTACTACTGCTAATGTCTTCGAGTGTGCTTCATATGAATCCACACCGGTGCGCCTCTGAGACCAATGTTAAGAGGCGCGGTATAAATGCACTGTACTATACTTTACTTTCACTAGTCTATATATATATATATATTATAGAAAAATGTGTTGGTGTCTTCTTCGAAGAAGATTTCATGGGCAAAAATCTCTCCCTCAGCTCTTCAGCTAGACGTTAGACAAGCTGATAGGTTAACAGACACAGTACCGGTGCCTCATGCGAACACGCCAATTTACTTGTTGTAGCTTGCCAGCTTCTAGCTAATTCATTGCTGTAGTGATTTGATGTAAGACAGAGCCAACAAATGCTCCTAAGCCTGCAAAAGCATCTCAATATGTTCGGGGATCGAATCTGTGGCCCATCGCGTACTGAGCCAGCACTTAACCAACTTAACTAACTTCTTCTCGTAAATATTTACATATACATAATACAATATTTACTTAAATATACCCCACTTGTATATGCAGCATAGTATACAATATAAATATGTAAGAGGGAGCTAGATCAGTTGGTTAAGCGCTCACTTGACGGGAAGGGTGTAGGTTCGACTTCCAAATTAGCAGAACTTCTCTGCAAGCTTAGGCATTATTATTATTTACCTTCTTGTTTCGGTTCACTAAAGCAGAGTGAATTTGGTAGTGGCTGGCATGCTACACAAATAATCTTACGTGCTAGCACGAGGCATGTTTCTGTGTTTCTGTGGACCTTGTATTTTAGTCGGAATCATGCTGGAGGGCTGAGAGGGAATCAGGCAATCTTCGCCAAACCGCACGCCAAATACTTATATATATATATGTATATATATATATACAGGTATATATATACAGTAAAATGGAAGTATAACAATTAATATTCCATACAAATTTAAGCATCATAATTTACTTGTTATTATGAAAAATCTATATATTATTAATACTTGGTGTGGGATCTTGGATAGTCGTAAATTGTCTATAAATAGTTCATGTGATTTGGTTGTAAAACATACATTTGTGCTTTTTTGGTGATGATATTGTATTTATCAAAAGTTGCAAAAAACTACACTTTTGAATCGTTTTCATGTCATAGCAAAACTGACAACAATTATAAGCGTTCGAAGTTATTGTAATATATAATATGTAATATATGACCGATGCCTTAAATCAGCCACAATTTCCCTTCCAAGCGTTTAAGACATATCCCTTACGATAACGTACACGTACAAATTTGTGCTAAATGTGAACTTTATTTTCAAAATAGTCGCTACTATTAGTCTGTTACTGACACTAATTCCCATCAATAATTTTAATCATGACTATACCCTAATCCTAAGCTTAACTGTAGAGTAATTAGGGAGTAACTAATTGCTAAACATTTTAGTAAACCTTTCTATGATTGGCTAGTGCAAGTCACTATTGTGGATAATGGATATGTCTTATACGCCTCCTGGAATTCGTGACAGAAGCTAGCGGGATAAACCAAAGACAAATGGCTGAGAGATAAAACCATTGCCGTAGGGATGATCGTAGTAACTACTGTGAGCGCGGGAAATAATTTTTTACGTCATATCGCTATATCGTTATATTATACTGAAACAGAAATGTCGTTAATTTTGGGATTGGGTATTGTACCGTCATATGCACGTTGTGAAATCATATACAAAAATAATATATATACACAATATACAGAGTATGTATAATATAAATAATATACGGTTGTGTAGGTGTTTACTTCATAAACAGGTTGTTATACATTTAAAACAACTCCGCAAATCGTTTGACGATTCGGAACAAATATTTCCTGGTTCATACGTATTCGTTTGGCTAGATTGTTCTTTCCAGATACAATTTTTGATTGAGATACATTTATCTACGCTAACGTAAAGAAATTAATGGCTAAAATTCAAATTTCTTGTTGCTGAATTCATAACGGTCAAAAAAAGAGTTTTGAAAAAATAAAAGAAGACTTTTAAAATAAAAATTCCATTACAGTTGCTGAATAGAAGTCAGGTTCATATTTATTTACAAAATTAATTATTAGTTTAGGGCCAACTTTCAAAGCAATTAAACAAATACAATTGGAATTTTAGAAATTCATGTTGAAATTTTTAGATCACATCTTTATTAACGGTTTTTCTAAGAGATTATTGCAAATAACTGGAAGAGTTCAATTTTTCATACTACCAAAAAAAATACTTTAAAAATATATACATTTTAAAATATAATTTTTTAAAGTATCAGAATCATTTTCAATTTTCATAATTACTAATATGTATTGCCATTTGCTCTAATTGAGATATTCATGAGTCTCCTTTTTTGGTTGGCAAGTGTTATTTATTGTTTCCCTTTCATTTCATATAAAACTTCATTTATTTTGTATCACAATTAGATAAGGTTATTGACATCATCTATATAGATGATCACTAACGTAATGTTAATTTAAACTTGTGTATTATTTAAGGCATATTCATGCGGTCTGGCTTCAAAGTTTCAAACTACAAGAGTTAACGGCATTAACGTTTGTTCCAAAATTGGAGGGACCAACCGCCAGTAGAAGCTTGGAGGGACAACCGCTAGTAGAAGCTTGGAGGGACCAACCGCCAGTAGAAGCTTGGAGGGACCAACCGCCAGTAGAAGCTTGGAGGGACCAACCGCCAGTAGAAGCCTCTTCTTCTTGTGTGGGTTATTTGAACTTCGTCGGCTGGGATTGATGATGTTTCTCAACTTTGTTCAAAAATATTCGAGACTTGTTTTTTTAATTAGTGGGCGTATTTTTCAAGCAATCTTCCATTTCATTTTATGTCACTTTATCATCAAACATTTCTTATTGTTCACAAGAGACCAGAGACCATACGAACAAAATAGGGAACCATTTACTCTCCGCAGCTTACAGTGTTTACTTTATCGTTTTTAATTTACACCGTTAAGCCGTTACCGTCTGATGGTTTGATCTTCCTGGCTACGGATCTAGGAAAGTAATTAAATAAGGCGTTCAAGACGCTATAAGAATAATGATAAAACTGGAGCAGAAAACTGGAGAAATGCTCATAATGCCCGGTAGTACGACATGCGCATGTATTCTTACATAACTTCGTTTGTACTTGAAACTGTGTTGAAAAGCTAAAAATGGATAACTGAACCTGTCAAAGATTTGTAGTTTAATTAAAAGACAGGAACACATTTCTTAAAGAACAAATATTGAAGACAAATTGGTTTTCTTCCTGATAATGGCGACGAGGGGGCGATTGCCAAACTACTTTTCGGTATATTTTGACCTTTTTCTTCTCCAAAGCACAGCTAATAACATAAAAACCCGACATTTAATTCGCGGGGGGTCAATGCGACTCCTTCGAACCCCCCTGGTTACGGGCCTAATCCATATCCTTGCGTTTTTGCAATATGCGTGAATAAAACAAATACGTATAAAGTCGTATAAATCGAGCAAGTGTTTGGTTCAAAATCATTTTTCATATGTTGGACCCCTTGCTTCACCCCGGAACGATTGATCACGCCCTCACTAACCCTCGGATATGACAGTTAATGGCTACAATCAACTGTTGATTGATTACACCGACTAACAATGCATCTTCTCTATGCGATATATCACAAAATAACAAACGGAAATCTTTTTCGACGTTACAATTTGTATTTCTCAGCGACCGGTGTATGGGGCTGCAAAGACGACTGGAAGTGAGGGCTGTGTCGCCGAAATGTTCTTTTACGATTGTGTTCCGGTCCGGAACCAAACAAACAGTGGATGATCGATGGCAACAATAAGGAAACGTGGATTGTTATTAATCGGAAGCACGATAAAAACGATTTCACGTAACTCAAACGGAACGCGAGGACTATCGGTCCCGATCGACGGCTAGTGGTCGTAACATAGGCAGCATTTGTCTTCTTTTATAGTCCGTAATTGTTAGCAGTAAATCGTCGAAGAAAACCTCGCATTCACAAATTTTTCATATTTTGTTGTAAACATTGCATAAAATGGATGACATTTATCGAACAATTGTCAACTTTTATAACTGGTGGAGTATTTAAAGGCTTAAACAAATCAATGCTATAATTATTTTCAACTTAACTTTAATAGCTATCGACTTTTTTCGTGAAGAAATACTTGATTGCATTTCATGAATTGTTCTTCACGTTCATCTCTGAGAAAATGGCCGATTACCATTTCATGGAAATAATAACAATATGGAATCTATATTTACCGAAGTTTATAGGCCTATTCTTTCTTTAGTTTATATTATCTAGCTTTGTTGGAATTCTAGTTGGTCCATCAATAACGAAATCCCCTTTTATGTCGGGCCTTAACGAATACATAATGCTTCATTGGTCCGAGATAAGGATCCTTATTTTGTGCTGCCACCGGATCGGGGAATTTTTAAACAAAAACTGGAGTACGGCCCCCTAGAGAGCCACAATAATGTCTTACAGTGTCAATTAAATCACAATCATGGCCGCAGTGTCGGCTCGCGAGTTTTTGCTTTTCCCGCGCAAGTAGGGGATAATGCGCTAAAACTTAAGGTTAAGGATTAGGAAACCTTAGGGTACGAATTAGAGTTTAGGGTTATGGTTAAGGTTAGGGTTAGAGTTAGGGCTAGGATTGACCAAAATTCAATTAAAACCTATCATAACTCTAAGCCATAACCCTAATGTTTATCCACTATCCTCTACTTTCATGGAAAAAGCAAACACTCCATCGGCTCGGTTAAAGTGACGTCGAGCGAAAACAAAGCGCGAGAGAAAACGGTGGCGCAGTTCTTACAACAATTAGACTAATAGGTTGCCATTGCCATTACTTCGAATTGCATGCGCAGCAAAATTAAGAAATTAGAACTAAAGTTATCAGATAGAGAGCACTAAAAATAGTCATACAAACTGCAGGACCGTAACCAGGGGGTGTTCTCAGGGTTTGCACGAACCCCCCCCCCCCCCTCCCCCCACCACGCGGGAAAAATTTACTGTTTTTTACATTGTAAGGTCCGTTCTGGAAGCGAAAAAGGGTCAAAAGGTCTGCAAAAGAGGCAAAACGACCCTCCGGATCTAACGGCAAACCCTCCCCCCTCCGCGAGGAAGCTGGTTTCGGGCCTGAACTGAATTAACAATAAAACTTCTACAGTATCATTCGAAGTTTTATACTAATAATAAAGTCCTTCCAAATGGAATGAAATTTCGACGGGTTGGTTTCCGCTTCTGTTTACTAGGCGGCTATCCAGAATTTTTTAAATCGACTGCTTTTGGCAATGGAATATAACGAGGGCGTAACCAGGCGCGAAGATTAGGTTTCAACATTAGGAGGAGAAGTTAAATTTTTGTCATTTTCCTATTTTACGGAAGTGTACACTTAGAAATTGTTTACGGAAGTGTACACTTAAAAATTGTTGATGGGCTGTCGCCCCTCTACCTCCCAGGATCGCCATCCCTGAACAAAACTCATATTTTGTGGTTATTGACATCAGTTTTATACTAACGCAGATATAGTCTCAACTAAAACTGGATTTTTGAAATAACTGCCTCATTTTCATATAATGGAAATAAATTTTACGAAAAATAACTGTTTACGATTTCTAAATACTTATGATGTATTTATTTCAAACACATGTCCTTCGTCAGTTAAAATTTTGTTATTTAAAAATAATCAGATTCATACTAAACAAATTTTAGTTTTGTTTTAATATTGAATTACTTAAGCAATTCGGAATTATTAAGCAAATTTTAAATCAAATACTTGTGTGCGGTACAATCTCAATCGTTACAGCAAATATTTGAATGATTAGATCGGATAAAATTTCGCTTAAATCAAGGAATTTCGATTGTAAACTCTTAAGTGTCTCGCAATGCATAATAATGTTTACTTAGTCTATCACAAGTGTTAGTATCTTACCTGCTCCAATTTCTACTGCTACGCTAAAAAAAGTCTCTAATCAAAAACTGCGAACATCTTTGTTTTTTTGAGCATTATTTGACTGCAACGTTAAAAGTTGTATTAGTTCTGTATCGATATAAGGAAATTTGTGTTTTCTGCAGATAGTTGGACTGCGACGTTAAAAAGTCATCAGGCCAAAAATCTGTGACATTTTCTGTTCTCTGTAGATAGTGCTGTGACGTTGTGTGTGTGTGTGTGTGTGTGTGTGTGTGTGTGTGTGTGTGTGTGTGTCTCTGTGTGTGTCTCTGTGTGTGCGTGTTTGGGAGGGTGTGGTGTGTGTGTGTGTGTGTCTGTACGTGCGAGTGTGTATATGTGTGTGTGTGTGTTTGTGTGTGTGCGTGTGTGTAGAGAAGTAATGCACACATCACACACCGTGACATCTCAGTCCAATGACAGGATCGTGACACTTCACACGCGCAACCTCTGCACACAGCGCTGCGTCAACACGCATCCATCTTCGCAATGACTGCGTGACGTCACGTGACGACTTTGTGACGTCATGTGATTATTTTGTGGCGTCACGTGATTACTTTATGACGTCATGTGATAGCCTTGTGACGCCACGTGATTACTTTGTCACGTCGTGTGACGATTTTGTGACTACACATGACGACTTTGTGACGTCATGTGATTATTTTGTGACGTCATACGATGATTTTGTCACACCACGTGATAGCTTCGTGACGTAACGTGATTACTTTGTGACGTCATTTGAACATTTTGTGACGTCATTTGATAGCTTTGTGACTACACGTCACGATTTTGTGCCGTCATGTGATGATTTTCTAATGTCACGCTGTGACGTCACAGCGGGGACAATGGATGCACTTTTAAAGATAATCGAAACCATGCCCCCCGCTCACTTTTCACACACTCACATCAGTGATGTCCTCAGTGTTTTGTAAATGATGTTAGAAAATGACAACCAACACAAAGGTCCATTAATCTTCGTCCCGAATGCGAGCCAACATTCGCGCTGATATTAGAGATAAAATGTAAATAATGGGGTTTCCTTCAAACCTTATAAATTATAAATGTCAAAGTCAAGTGTCACTACAGAAGTTTCGCTTTAGTTTTGTTTAGGATTTGACCATTAGAAATTGCCTAATCTGCACAAATAGAAAACTTGTTAAAATTTGATCGGGATATGCAATAAGTTCATATTAATACAGACAGACATTGTTAAAGTTCTTAAACTTTCACAAATTGGTAATTAGTTCAAACCAGAATTGCACAACAAAAGTCAATCTAACTATTTTAATGTGTTTGACTAGCCAATTAATTATAATTGACGTTGTAATTGAGCTAAACGTTGATTTATCGGTTCACAGATTATAAAATCTGGTTTGTGTCAGAAATAGTTGAAAACATCAATTAATCTGCAATGTTGCTAAACTTTTGAAATAGAGTGCAATTTAAATATTTTGAAACGTATGCTCAAATTTTTTTAACTATTAATTAGAAAATCACTATCTTCTTCATGAATATAGGCTACTAATGCAATTTGCATAGCCCATACCAATCAATCCATATATGACGTTACGCTGGGTAAGAGGAGAGGGGTTGGGCCTGTGCGACGAAGTGTATACCGTAAGGGAGGAAGAGGATCAGTAGACGTCACGCTTTCAAACTTCACACATTTTACATATGCAAAAGAATAGAAAAAGTAACTAAAATATTTTTTTTTTGCGGATTAATAATAATAATTAGATTTAACCGAGGAGGCCTAACAACTAAATTTAAAAAAAATCACTTCTTTGATGGACAAAAGGAACGAAGTTTAAAAATTGTCTTATATTGTGTTTTGGGACAAATTGTATATAGAGATGGAGGGGGTATGGACGGAGTTTATCAGGTTCGAGGGGAGCTAAGCCCCCAATAAAGCCGAATGTAATTATTTTTCTCATAATATTTGGGGACTGGCTTAGCGCCCATGACAAACTTTTCGTCCGTGTCCACTTTAATCCCCCCCCCCCCCCAGTGGCGTATCCAGGAATTTGACAAGGGGGGGGCTGAAATCTGAAAAGGTGCAATTAAACGCGAGCGTAGCGAGCGAAATTTTTATTTCAACCTTTTTATCGGGACCTCACTTTCATGCGTTTTCAAATGGAATTATTTCCAGTGGCGGTTTAGGCTTTTGAAACTGGGGGGGGGGGGGCTTGGTTAAGCATTAGCCCCCCTAAAGATT
>JAQFZK010000583.1:0-10294 GCA_034695905.1 Fridericia nemoralis | reverse complement strand
GTTCTAGTCGTAGTGGCCTTCTACGACACACAAAAGATTCGATGCTATATTCTGATTTGCTGATTTGCCTCACACACGCTGGGATATGACGCTTTAAAGATTGAATAGTAGGAGATAACTGTTAACATTTCTGAGACATAGTTCACAACAAGGTTACCAAACAGAGAGTCATCACGTCTTGTAATAGGTGTACAGGTTTTGTTCTATGGTGTTACAGCAATCACTTGATTGGTACACTGTGTTAGGTCAAACTTTTTCTATTGTTTGGATGGTTATAATTTGCATTGCGACATATACTTCTTTTTACCTACTTGTTTCTATTTTTCTGTAAGTTCTGTATCACATCTTAGCTAACAAATCGTGACTGTTAACTTGTTCTCGCTCTGTGTCACAGGCCCACTGCGGTGTTGTAAGACCAAACCAAGTCCACAATGCTGGAGGGGTGGCAGGATTGTTTGCTACTCGCTATGAGTCAGACAAGTTTGAGTTCCGTGAAGACATGGCCGCTGCAGTCAACCACGCCGTACTCCACGCACTCACTGACCTCACTCACCTACCCTTCAACATCATCACAATTGACTACGTGCAAGATGATATCATCAACAGAATCGTCCAATTAAATGAGGCGACTCCAGAAGGAGTGCGAAACTTCTTAACACGAACCAATGCGGATGAGTCTACTGTCATTGGTCGAAGTTCTTCCATTGTACGCATGGATGAATCCATTGTGAGGGGTGTAAGGATGTCGGGGTCGCGAATGGACGAGTCCATTCTTGGAGTGCAAGGGGTGAGAATGTCCGGGGTGCGATTAGACGATTCGACGGGAGATGAATTAGATGACTTAGGGCACAATGGCTCTGCCATGCCCTACAGGTACATGAATAATTCAGTAGTGACTGCTGCAAGTCTAGCCAATGTCAACACTTCATTTGAAGTTAGACCAACTGTGGCCCCACCCCTTCAAGTACGTGATACGACGGTCTGATTGGACCACATATATATTTACATACTCGTTTATCAACCAATGAGATTACTGCTTTGTACTATGAACCCCACTATGTTGTTGGCTTTAATTGTTAGATCTTAAAATGTTGTTGGTGTTAGAGTGTAGTGTGCTGCTTGTTGTTGCGTGGTTGATGTAACATGTAATTTTAACAGAGACATGTCTGTTTTTATTTGGATTGCATCTAGATGTTTTTGTAAGCTTTCTTCTCAGGAAAGAATTATAGATTGAGTTGTTTATTTTATTGTTACATTGTAGCCATAGTAGTCTGGCATCTTTTGCATGGAAGATTGCCTTGCCTCTGATCTACCCTCAGCCCTTTAGCTTGCCGCTAACAGAACTGAGCGATTCACAGGGACTGACTGTGTTTTCGTTCGAACATATCTGTTTACTTTTGTATCTAGCCAGCTACAATCAAATTTATGGCTTTGGTAAACATAGAAAAGTGTGCAAACCAACGTGCCTTAGCTTTCAGCAGCAACTCAGAATGGTATCAAACCTTCCATCCATCACACAAAAGAGAGTGCGTAACCAACTGAGCCAACTCCATGTTGCTGGTTACACAATGTTGTAAGGTTGTGTAAGAATGTGATCTTATGTCAGCAACCACATGACTTGAATAATTCTCATGTATGTGATATTCATGATTAATAAATTCTTTTAAAATGGTACTTTTTGTGCATTAGTTTATGAGCAAAGAATTTAGAGCCTTTTCAGTTAGTATTGAACATTAACTCATTGTATTGTCATTTGTATGAGCTGAGGCAGGACTTTATTCTACTCTGTGTGATGATGATTTAGTGTAACATTGTCTCTCCAGATTATCACTATCTCTCCCTGTCTATGTCTGTCTTTCCATCTCTTATGCTATATCGGAGTATGCGACAGCCACACAGGAGCCTTCAGAAGTGTTTGTGGAGGTTCCTCTCTCCCTCTCATGTTGTACTGGAGGCTGGCTGTTGTAACTCTTGTTGCTAACTCGTGCCATATACAGTACTTCTTGTTGTTGATTGTTATTTACATTAATCTAATTGTTTATAGTTTATGTAAACTAATGGAATTTGATAGGGTAACCGGGTACTGGAAAACATTCTGTTTCACTTGGTACTCTATAAGTTGTACTTGGTACTCTATAAGTTCTACTGTTATTTATGGCTCGCTAGGTAAATTTATCAACTTTCAGCTTGACTTTAGCCTAACCTATCAAGAGGTAGACTATTTTAGTCCAACCTAGGTGCATTGATATGCAGAGGTAGACTATTTTAGCCTAATCTAGGTGCTTTGGTATGAAGATGTAGACTGTATATATGTATGTGTGTATGTATGCAGTATTTCTGTATGCAGTATTTCTTTACTGCACTGTATGTGTCTTCCCCTGACAATCGAAGGTGCATGAATAATTCCTGCTGTAATAGTAGATAGTGAACGGTATGACTAACTGCGAACACTAGTGGAGTCAGTATCTACCTGAGTATAAATGATTCATGGTGACCATCTCCGGGCGCTTCTGAAAGTGTAGCTGCCTCAGGGATTTATCTTCTGTAGTGGTACCGGATTCAAAAATACTCAGGTAACACCAAAAATGGTTAAACTGATGCAACCTACTTAGTAATACTGATTTGCATAATGTGTAAATGCGAAAAATATCTGTACTATGTGGATTAGTGATAAAGGACACTAACTAGCAGTGATAGATGTTTATGACTAGACTATGCAAGAGGTTGTAGCGTGTACATGTTTGTAAGTTCAGCAGCATTTGTATTGCTTAATACTTTCCTAAATTTAGACATATGGAAAATATACCGTTCGGCAAATACATTTTAGGATAAATATTGTAAATTAGCATATTTTTTAAAATTCAATTAGCCATAATTTTAAAGTTATTGTCATTTCCGTCTACATTACTTTTACATTGGTACTACAGTGTGTGTTGACAGTGTATGAACTGAAAATTGTATGAAAACCTGAGGTGTAATAACAAGAAATGTAGGACTGCTTGAACTGTTTCTATTGTTTCTAATCTCGGTCAACAAATTTATGATTTAGTTTCGGGTTGCTATAGTAGCTGAGATCCAAGTTAAGATTCAACAGAAAATGTCAACATTTGTCATTAAATGACTTACTATTCTGATATTTTAACAATAAATAAAGTTTGATTATCTGATTTTAATAACAAATACGTAATAATAAATGTTCTTGTAAGCAAATATTTTGCAAATTATCTACAAAGGTATTCTAAGCCAGTATCACAATTATAAATTGATTGATTAAAACAGCATGACATGCTTACACATATTAGAATTAGGGTAAATTACATATCCACATTTGAAAATACAATTTTTATTACTCCTACACAATGTTAACAAATCTATTTAGAAATGTCCCCAAATCAGACTAGATTGAACTGGACTAACCAAAGTAAAGGACATTGTCAAACTAGTTGCAGTATGTGCCAATGGTCAACCCTTGCTGTGGTCTCACAGATCATCTCACTGAAACAAATGATAAAGAGGCAATCAAACAAGAAAACCCTCCTTTATTTGAAGGAAGTGCTGTATAGAGTTGCTAGTGTGAAATTGAAATGTAACTAAACTCTAACATATCCCTATTTTAACTTAATTCTGATCTTTGAAGTACAAAGATGAAACTCATAAGTGGTGTGATCTAACATGAATGACTAGCATGAATGAAAGGTTTAGTTAGAATAATTAGTTGAAAGAAGGAGTTATCTTTCAATATGATCCATGATCAGCCATATGGTTACATGAAAGATTTAACTGTCCTACATGGAAGCATTTCATGTTTGTTTACTTCTACACACACGCTTCTGTTTACTAAACAGCTGAGTCATGAAATACAGATCATAGCAAAGTAAGATTCGTAGTCCAATGATTCATAGCAGAGTGACTCGGTGAGGACTGACGACATGCCTTCAATTGTCAGGGGCAGACACATAAGACACAATGCAGAAATGCTGTTTACAACATACATACAAACAATAGCAGTCTTGATTTCAAAGTCAAACAAGCCTAAGCGCTTGTAAGATCAAGACAGACGACTCTAGAGACAGACCAAGACAAATCCACCTGGAGCAAGTGTCAAGACAGACCACTCTAGAGACAGACCAAGACAAATCCACCTGGAGCAAGTGTCAAAGACAGACCACTCTAGAGACAGACCAAGACAAATCCACCTGGAGCAAGTGTCAAGACAGCTATTTTATTGAGACACCCCTGTGGCATGGGGAACTGAGAGTAATGCCACTGCATGACCGGCATGTCGTAGAAGGCGATGGCCGCTCCCATCTGCTCTTCGATTCCTTCATGGTGGTGGTGTTGGCTCTAGTCTACACTACTACCGAACCAAGAGCAGAACAGTTTTCCCGGAGAAAAGGACCATTCCCCGCAAAGCGAGATTTTACCAGGAAGGGCATCCGGCGTAAAAGCAACCGGGTGCATTTAATGCACCCCGAGCTTCAAAAAACCCCACAATGGCATCTATGGGGGGACGTCCAACCTGTGCTTGCACAGATAAAGCGACGCTAAACTGTTAATGATGATGACGACAGTTTCATTTAGTGTAGGGACTCTTTGAAAGGTTTGAAAATGTTCAAAGTCATATACCAGATTACCAGGCTTACATTTAATAAAACAAAACCAACACAATTTTTCCCTGCAAATAGGTGCTAATCAAAAAGTTGCAACTATTTTTACAAGCACGCGACGTAAAAAGAGAAAAATACTGTGATTTCAGATCCCCTTCTCACATATGCACCAGTACTCCTGACCATATTGTAAATATACAGAAAATATTTTCGGCAAACTCCACAGCGTGTACGACGTACGTATCCAATCGACGACCCATAAACTGTCAGTAATTCATAGAGACGAGCTGTCAAATTCAAGCTAACATGAACTAAATGAAGATGAGAATTGAACAAGTTGATTCAGTTGGTAAATTTTTAAAAAATTCCTAGTACTTGTTGTAATCACCGAACTGATTGAAAGAAGACCATGAACAGTCTATGGTCAAGCATTGGAGGTGTAAGCAAAGCACCGAGCACAGGCAGGTACGGTAGTACAGACTTACATTGTGTCATACTGTAGTACACATTTATATTGTGTCATACGGTAGGACACAGTCACGTAATTCCTAAAGTCAACAGTGAGCTGTAACAGCTGCAATAATAATCTTAACTAGCAGCCTAAATCTTGTTCGACTCACTCAATGCACCAATAGAAACAGCAAGATTACAGGGAAAGAGTGAGAAGGGAGGGGGGAGGAGTGGGGAAAAAACAGGGTGCAAAAGCAGGCTGAGGTGATAAAAAGCGGAGGGGCAGAGAGAGAAACCGGATAGCTGAACATTCATTCTATGTTAACACAAACAAACACACCCACACAGACAGAAACACACACACACACACAGAGAAAGAGCGAGTTTAAACTGAAGTATGCCCTGGCGAAGAAACTTTATCCCAACAATTGTTCTTATATGATCAAATTCTTCCAATATGATCAAACAGTTCTTATAACTGCAGCAATAGCTGGATGAGGCAGTAAGTCAAGAATATAAGCAAATTACACTGGGTCCCACGACGTGCACATCGTTCCCTTGCTACTACGAGAGAGAGTGGGGTAATAGGAAGCCCATGACAATTCTTGACTTAAACTACATCAAATCTTTTGTCAAAAACCCTGTATCAATCTAGTACATGTTTTCATGCATTTTAAAACCCTATCTTGTATATATGCATATAACAATATTGTCTTTTTGAAGTTAACATAATTATGACAATTAATATTATTCACAAGTAACAAATAAATCTTCTCAATGAACAAATACCAAGCAACTCCCAGTGTTGGGTCACCATGTAATCTTCCTATAAATCTTATAATATAAATAACAAAGTCCTGCAGACCTGCAAACTTTCTCTCTTCACAAACAAGGTATCCCAAAACAAACGACTCTCCCTTATTCAACTAACAGCAAATATCTTCCACACGTATGTGCATGTGTAGTACAGTGTGTTGTGAACATTTTGAGCCCTAACATCGTGTCAATTCATTGATTGTGCACATGTCTGTGTGCTTGTATGTGTGTCTGTGTGTGTGTTGGACAAACAGGCAAGATAGAGAAGAGTTGTTCAGTATTGCTTAGCCGTCATTGTACAGTCACTAACAATGGGGTCAGGTTAGGTCAATAACAATGGGGTCAGGTTAGGTCAATAACAATGGGGTCAGGTTAGGTCAATAACAATCGGGTCAGGTTAGGGTCGTGTGTGTGAGAGAGATCGGTGTTTAGAACAGAAAACAAAGTCAATGTTCAGCATCTATTGAACAAATGTTCCACACACACATACACACATACAAACACAAACTCACAAACAGACACACACACACACACACACACACACACTCGTACAGACACAGTATTGTTCTTATTATAAAATAGGCGATGCATATTGTAAAGCAAAACAAATGTAAGAAAAGAAGTGTTGATAGGAGGGAGGGACAGACTGATGCACCAGTGCAGACGGCTTAACTTAGTTACCTACGCTAAGAGATAGAGCAAAGAGAGACAGAGAGGAGAGCGAGAGAGAGGAGAGAGAGAGAGAGAGGAGAGAGAGAGAGAGGAGAGAGAGAGGAGAGAAACGGTGATAGAGTAGAAGCATGTCTACGTGTCGATGGCGCAGAGAAGTGATCTCGAGACAGAGAAAAGCGAGTGAGAGAGTGTGATATATCAACGTTACACGTGTCAGCACACTGCAGAGAGAGAGAAAGGAAGCGCACACTACACAGAAGAGAAGAATGAGTAATGAAAGAGTTTATAATCATTATCATCATTGTCATCATTATTATTACTATTGTCATCATTGATTACAGTGTCTGTATCTCTCTATCTGTCTGTATCTCTCTGTGTCACTCTCTTTATCTCTCTCTGTTGTGTGCTGTGTAGAGTGCACGTGCACTAAGCTTTGCCTATCTTCAACTCCTTGATGATCTCCTCTCCCAGAGCCTTCCACACAGTCGCCTACACATACACGCACACATACAAACACATACATAGACAAACACACACACAATCACACAAATACAAAAGCACACACACACACCATCATCATCAACAGTTTAGCGGCGCTTTCTCTGCGCAAGCACAGATTGGACGTTTCCTCTATACATTTTCCTATGCCATCCATCTCTTTCCAGGGCCCCTTCCCTCTTTAAGTTCATGATTTTCAAGTCATTCTTTACACATTGTTCCCATGTCTTTCGGCCTCTTCCACGACATACATGCATACACAGACACATACAAACACATGCACGCACATGCACGCACACCACATAGAGAAATGCACATGAATGAACACACAAACACAACACATGTAGACAAACATGTAAACAAATACATATATATATATATACGAGCATATATATATATATATATATATATGCATATACACAAATAGGCATACAGATGTACAGTTAGACCAGTTGATATACAAGAGGATACAGTGCTGTACTGTCAACTGTCAACTGACCATGAAGAGAGACTAAGAGTTATATCAATGCAAGTTATACAAGTGCTTGGACTGCAAGACGACAAATACTATATTAAACAAATGTCATCGTTCTACGTCAGTTTCACTCTGTGTTTGGAGTAAAGGAAAACTTAAAACAAATGCATCATAACATAAACAATTGAATGTGTAACTAATTTAATAACCCTGTAACGATCTGAAAATGATGCTATTATAAATAGAGACATAAATTTAATTCAGTAACAAAATCACCAAGATAAGTGCTTAATATGTTAATTTGTTAACTCAAATTTTATTTATCATCGAGCTGATTCAAATGTCAATTTTTCAACAAGTATAAAATCTGCGCTGAAGAAGAAAAAGGGGTCTGGAATCCAAAAAGGATCCCGTGATACCCTTCTCATGCCAAAAGCCAGTTACGGCCATCAGAATCAGATTCACGAATAGAATTTAAACTAGAGAAAGTATCAACTTGCTACTTGAAAGCATTCATCCATTACAAATACCAAATCCAGTGGTTAAAGTAAGGAGGAGGGGGGGGGGGGCACCTCCCTTTTCCAATAAAAGCTTGCACAGACCTCCTCTATTTTCTGATTTTTATGACAATAATATTATGGGTCACCCCTGTTCATGAAAACTATATTTTGGGCCCCTTCTCATGTACTCACCTTCCTCTTTTAAACTGCTTTAACCACTGATCATATCAGTTGTTAAAGCAGTTTAGATCAGGGAGAGCAGGGGAAACACACAGCGAGAAAACAAAGATATGCAGTGGGATACAGAGATACATAGACAGAGAGAGAGCCAGAAAGACAAAGATCTAGGCAGGATGAGAGAGAGAGAGAGATACGTACAACGACACGTTCCCCGGTGCCCTCAGCCTGAGTGACCATCTCCCTGACAGCAGCGGGAGTGCCTACACTACAGATCTCAGTCAGCTTGAGGTCGTCTCTCATGTCTCCGTCCTCATTCATCAGACTGAAGTAGCCGTCGTCTGTGATGTCAACTACCTACAGACATACACACACACAGACATACTGTACATACAGACAGACAGACACAGTGAGGCACACACACACACACACACATCACTATCCTCATTAAACAAACTGAAGTATCCATCATTTTTGATGTTAATCAACTACATGTACACACACATATCATGCATGTATACACAAAACAAATGCACACATAAACATACCTGTAAACACAAACATACCTGTACACACAAACACACACACGCACGCACGCAAATACACACACAGAGACACACACACAAACATACCTGTACACACAAACATACACACACACTCTCTCTCCCATGGATACACATAGACATATGTACAAAGCTAATTAATAGGCAACAAATCAGAATCAAAGAAAGCACAGCTCATCATCATCATCGTCAACAGTTTAGCATCGCTTTTTCTGCACTAGCGCAGTCTGCACTGCTTTTTCTGTAAAAGCTTTTTCTGCACAGTCGCCTTCTACGACATGCAAGTCGCACAGTGGCACTATTCTCAGTTCCCCGTGCCACATGGGGTCCAGAAAAATTATTTTAAAATGACCTACCAGCACATACAAATGTGTACTATACAGGGTATATTCTACACATGTAAATATCTTCACACAGTAACCTTGGTCTGCTCAATCTATAATGGTTACCTTGGAGTATAAACTGAAATATTTAACTTCTTCTACACAGAAGAAAGGTTGCCTGGGAACTAATCTCCTAGAGCTTCCAACCTACAGGATGATGTCAGCCTAACTAAAAAAGTTTACAGAAATGGGGCCCCGTGTCTCGTGCAAATGCATCAGTCTAATATTGTTGATTTGCAACTATATCAAGTTAATTATTAACCATGATGCAGAAATTGCCCAAGCTCGAAAGTGTTAATCAACCGGGCTGGGAATCGAATTGAAGATCCTTAACACCTAAAGAATGCCTTTAATCAGCTGAGCTACTGAATCAATTTGCTAAATTTTGGCGTTTTACAATTACAGTGAATATTTTGCATAATTATGAAACTGGATTAGTCCACGGACACATGTATTGAAAAGTTAGCCCCGTCGATTCAAAATTAAATAGAATATATACAACAGCTCCTAAGGCAACTCCACCTTATATTTCTTGCACACTCCATGCCTGACAATAATGCAAAGGACTTTATATAGATACACTCCATTCTTTAAGCTGAAGTACGAAGTAGGCCCACAGGACGAAGTCTGCACGTATCGTTAATCACAACATGCAGAAGTCTTTGCATAGTGTGTGAGGCAATTACAGTAAAGAAAGCAGAACGTAGGTCATACCTCTAACTCCTTACGCACCACATTAGGCACGTACATGTTGTGAGTCGACGGACAGATGTCCTCATACTTCTTGCCTGTGAAGATATCTATACCAACCATGTGCACCTACATACGACACACAAACATAGACACATGTACACACAGATAAAGGCATACGTACACACAGATATAGGCATACCGTACACAAAAACATAAATATTAAGACAGATCTACATAGGTACACACATACATTGACTTATGTATCCACAGACACAGGCATATAAGGACAGACAAACAAAGGTACACTTCTACACACATACAATTACACACCATCATCAACGTTTTACGTCCGTTTTCCATGCTTGCACGGGTTAGACGTTTTTCCAAACAACTTTCTTCTCCAGGTCACTCTATCCTGGGCCTCGGCTACCTTCAAGCACTTTTTCTTCATATCTGCATT